>CM061273.1:38575000-38822500 GCA_030848825.1 Tadarida brasiliensis | reverse complement strand
ACTTCCACCTTCCCTACCCTCTCACCCAAAATCCAGTCAAAGGAGGCTTTTCCTCTCAGTGCCTTGTCCTCTATGGAGACCTGTTGCTTAGCAACCACTAGTGCCTTCTTCCTAATAACTTGCAGCGACTTAGAGATATAATATCTGTCTCTATATTCAGTTCCCCTTCCCTGTCTATTTTTGTTTAATAACTGATGCCCTGTCTTGGGTTCCCTTGGCACCTGTTTTAGAGTACTTTTAAAGGAAGTAAGCTACAGCCTGAAAAATAAAGTTATACCTGAGGAAGAACTTCCAAACAGAGAAGAGTGGGAGAAAAAACTAAAGTAGATAGGGAAGCAGTGGAATCATATTTTTTAAGTGTGTGTGGGGGGGGCGGGGGGGGGGCAAGTATTTAGAACTTGGAATGTGGCCTGGCCAGTGTGGCTCAGTGAATTGAGCGTTGTCCCATGGACTGAGAGGTCCCAGTTCCATTCCTGGTCAGGGCACATGCCCCTATTGCAGGCTTGATCCCCGGTAGGGGGTGTGCAGGAGGCAGCTGATCAATGTTTCTCTCTCACATCGATGTTTCTCTCTCTCCCTTCCTCTCTAAAAAAAAATCAATAAAAAAAAAAAAAAAAAAAAGAACTTGGAAAGTAGGGAGAGGATGTCCACAGGGATTCCCAAGGATCTGTTCCAGGACTTGGAGTAAACCCTAACAGCTGCTTCGTAGACTGTTTTCCACTCCCCATACCCTGTCCTGCCTCTCTTTCCTAACAACTTTCAGTCTAGTTTCTGTATGTGGGAGGCCCATCCCTCTGGGGAGGTACAGTTTTCTAGTGTCTGTATGTTGGTATCCAGCAGTAGAGGCTGTCTTGATGTATATTCAACAAGGCCTGGTAACTCCCAAAGTTTTTTTGTCAGTCAGGAAAACTGGGTCTGAGCCCCCTGTTCTTATTCTACTGTGATCCTAGTTATTCACTTAATCTATCCCTTGTTGCTTCATCTGCAGATCAATAATACTACTGATAATAATGTTTACCTCCTTGGACTTTAGTGGGATTAATTTGAAGTAATATGTAAAAGGAAACTCTGAAAACTGTCAGATTTAATTAAAATATTATTTTAAGGTCTGGAAAAGATCTGACTGCTGGGAAGAGGGAGGCATCATGAATAGAGCCTAACTCTGGGCTTAGGAATGCCACTCAATTTTTGGCCAGAGGGGTATGATTCTTTGCCCTCTGGTTGGTGGGGTGGGGAGCTATAAATCAAAATCAAACACAAAGATGTCTAGAGAGAGTAGCATACAGTGTCCCCATCATCTTCCCACCTCCAGACCCAAACTCTGACCTCTAGTCCTCAGTAGCCAAGACAAAAGCCCTGCTGACACCTTACCCTGAACCTTTCATCCTTCTGGGTCAGCACCTTCACCGCATTCGTGCTAGCTCACAGACTGTACAATTTCACCCTTCATACCCCCCTTCTCAGCACTTCCTCCAACCCGAGCCTTCTGTGGGAGACAGATGGGGTGTCTGCGATGGAGAAGGCTCTGGGCTCTACGCCGCCTTGGGTGGGCAGCCCCCCTCTCCATCTCCCCACTACTCCCCCTCTCCCTACCTAAGACACTCAGAGTCACCCCAGGCAGCTTTGGGAGCTGCTGAGGATTCCAACTCTCTTCCTTTCTCAGACTCAGCCCCAGAAGCAGAGCCAGAATGGCATCTTTCTCTGAGACCTAGACTCCAGCCCCTCCTTGTGGAAGACCAATGTGAAGGAGGAATTAGGTTAGGGAATGGTAGGGCTCCATGTGAAGGGACTAATGTGGAGAGGCAGGGAGAGGCCCAGAGCCCCTTACTGAGGACTGGATGGTTGGGGTTTGGGGCCTGAGTTGACAGCGGAGGCTAAGCCTAAATAGTTCCTTTGTTCCAGAAATCGGGGGGTCCCTGGAGGGAGGCTTAGCTTAGGGAGGGGGAGAAAGGGAGCTAACATTACAGAGTACCAACTGTGAGCCAGGCATGATGCCAGAGCCTTTCCATACCTGTAGTCACAACTAGCAGGTGAGGAGTCAGGACGAATAGGTGTATCATGAGCTCTCAGCATCTCTCGGCACAGTTGACCACCTCCTCTTTTGATTCTATGATGTCACTGCCAATTCTCCTACCACTCTGACTGCTCTTTCTCTGTCTCCTTTACAAGCTCCTCCTCAACTCCTTAGACTCAGCCAAGTCCCCCAGTTGTATACTTTCATGGTACTATATATCCTTTTCAGAGCACTTAGCACAGTTATTTCACACTTATTTGTGCAGCCATTTGAATAATGATCCTCTTTCCCCCACCAGATGGAAAGTTCCACGAGGACAATGACCACGACTGTGTTCACCAGTGTGCTCCCAGTGCCCAGCACAGTGCCTAGCATAAAGCAGCTGTTTGGTAAATATTTGTTGAATGAATGAATAAATGACAAAATTATATCTCTTTGGCCTAACCTCAGCTTCTTAGCCACTCCCTCACCCCAGAGCTAACTCACCCCCAATGTGTGGGCCAGGGAACAGGGTGCCTGGGAGGTCATCTCATTCTCCTTGGAAAAAACCATCAGGACAGGACTAGTCACAGTTCCAGGATGCAGGGCTTCTGCCACCTTAAAACCTGGCCCTGCCTGTCTGTTCTCCAGCTGCTCTAGAGTTTGAGAGAATTCAAAGTTCCAACAACATCTCCCCATATTGGGGCCTGAAATCACTCATCAGCTGGAAGGGAGGAGTTCCATCAGAGAAGGGTGTCCCTCTACCTTAGCTGAAACTGCAGTGACTATCTGCTGTCACCCCTCTGTTTGATTCTGTCCTCTTCCCCTGGACTTCAGGGGATGGTTTGACCAAGTGGGAGGGATAGATGGTAAGAGCGAGACAGACTGCTTGTTTTTGACAGGGCTGGTGATGAGCCTCAGCCAGGTGATTGGAGTAGAGAAACACAGGATCCAGCGGCCTCAAGTCCTTTGGGGCTGTACTCTCTAGACCCTGGGAAGCAGGGACTAGACAAAACCACCTCTGGGAAGTGGCCAGCCTTCAGCCCAGGCTTTCATCTGAACTTTCTGCTGCCCTTGCCATTTGACCTCAAACAATATTCCTGAGTGTACAGGAAGTCAAAGTTAGGCCAGCCCCTTGCTCTCCCTGGCCACTCCCCATTCTAGCCAACCACCCAGCCCAAAGCATCTCTCCCATCCAGCTCAGCATCAATATTCAGTTCTCACAGCTGCCTCTCATTCAGTCCCCTTATCCTGACAGTGCCCCTCAGCACCCAGGTATCTGGGGCCATAGATCTGGAATCCACTCTAGACAGTGTTGCTCTCTCTGACCCTACCTATTCTCTGGGCCCCTAATGATGTAGGTCAACTCAGGCTGTGGGCCAAGTCCTTGTGTCCTCATCAAAGGCAACATCTGCCTGTGGGGAAGGGGATGAGACAGGCACAGGGGAGAAACCCCAATCCTGCCTGGGCCCTCACTCCAGATTCCACTGCAGGCACAGATTGAGGTTGGGGGCCAAGACAGACACGGAGGCCTACACTCATACATGCCCCTGCACAGGCCTTCAAGCCCCTGAGCCCCCAAATATGTGGGCCCCTCCTGGGCTCACCCAGCTACCTGTGCTGCTGCTGCTGCTGCCAAGCCAGCCTTCTTTTATTCATGCGTTGTTTTATTGCTGGCAAATGCTGCTGCCTGCCGCTGTTAAAGGCGTTCCTGCCAAATCCATCCTAACATCTTGGCCTGGCATCAGGGCAGCATGCTAATGTGGAAATTTAAAGAGCCGCTCAGCTTTAAATCGGAATTTTAAATGAGCAGCAGTGCTCCTGAGGGACCTGGGCAAAATCGAACAGTATCTGATCCACCCTTCCTACTCTCACTCCCATAGAATCACCCTACTTCCTCCCACCTCTCCCCTTGACTTGAACACTAGATGAGGGAGTGGCATGGGACACACTATGGGGAAGAAGGAGCTACCAGGGCAGAGGAATTGGTACAAGATGGAGTCATCTAGGCCAGTAATGGGCTGGGATTCCCCCGACTGAGGACCAAGGAGGGATCCACTGCTTGCTGTCATGAGAAAATGGAGGCAGGGACTCTCTACTCAAGGGAGCAGGGCTGGGGATGGTGAAACTGATGTGCCTACCCCACTTCCCATTTTACCAGGAAGCAAGAAGAGAAGGCCCAGAGCAGAGAAGAGGGAAGGTAGAATTCCATGAAGACACTCATGTACGATGTACAGTTGTGTGGACTGGCATGTGTGCACAGGGCTGTGCATGCAGGTCAGGATGCTTGCTGAGGTGCCCTCAAGGAGACAATGTGCTTAGTTTAGCACAGTACCTCACAGTGTTCTGGGCTGGGTTGATGACAGCCCCAAGAATCTGGATGTGCTATCCCATTGGAGGATCCACAATAACTTGCATGGTAACCTCAGCCTAACCAATGTTAGGCTGCCAGGTCCAAGAATGCTCCCTGACCTTCCCCAGGATTCCCCCTCTCTCAAAGAAAGAGCCAGCTCCTTCATGGGCTGGTGTGGCTGCCAGCCAAAAGGCTTGGGGCAGGCCTGGGGCATGCAGCTGGCACCTGCCCACCAGATCCCCAAGGAGCACCTTCCTCCCCAACTCCATAGCCCCATTCATATGGCCTCTGGGCTGCAGGGAGTCAGAGCTCACTGCTCCCCATTCCCAGAGTAAACCTTAAGCTGGAAAGCCTATCATCTTCCTCTCCCTGTAACCTGCTCCAAGACCCGCCACCCAGGTACTTTTTCCAGGCAGGACCAAACACTTAATAGAGTAGGGGTTGGGCTGGAACTAGGTAAGGGAACTTGAGGGATGAGGCCCAACCTGGAATTATGGGAGAAGTTGCTGAGGTCAAGAGATGGATAAGGAAGAACTCAATGGGAGTGAGATAGGATGGGGGGTGGAGGTGGGGACATGAAGTGAAGAGGCTGAGTGAATCTGCCTTTCATCTAATTAGCAACATGTAAATAATATGCAAATAACTCCCTCTTTGTTTAGAGACCACAGGGTCTGTGCTTTTTGGAAGTAGGCTAAAGAGGGACCACCAGGCAGTATCTCTGAGACCCTCAGACATGGGACACAGGCTCAACAGAGAGGCCATGGTGCAGCCATCTGTTTCTAGCTTATTCCTTGGATGGACTCACTTTCTATAGGCCTCAATTTCACTGTGTGTGAGATGGCAGGACTGGACTGGGTGGACTCCAAGGCTTCTGTCCAGTACTGACAGTCTAGGGTTCTCAGATCAGGGGCTCAGTGCCAACACAGGGTGGAGGGATTAATTCCATTCAAGGGTGGAAGCTACTTGGCTCTCTTGTCCCTGCTGCCCACCTCAGTTCTGTCACGATACCCCCCACGTCCCCATGCACCTGCCATCCCAAACATGTGACCAGTTTCCTGAAGGCAATGTTCTCTCCTACTTGGTGCCTTTACCCACATTGTTTCCTCTGCTTGGAATGCCCTTCCTGCTTTAGTCCCTTACCTGGCTAACTCCTTCTCTAACTCCAACAGCCTTACTTACCTTACCCTTCCACCTTCTGGACATCCCTATGCATTGTATCCTTCTTTTACTTCTCACTAGACTGTAAACTCCTCAAGAGCAGGTACTAGGTTTTGTAAAATGGAATCCCCCCCCCTGGCCAGGTAGCTCAGTTGGTTAGAGCATCATCCCAATACACCAAGGTTGTGGGTTCAATCCCTGGTCAGGGCACATACAAGAGTCAACCAATGAATGCAAAAATAAGTTTAACAACAACAAATCTCTCTCTCTCTCTCTCTCTCTCTCTCTCTCTCTCTCTCTCTCTCTCTCTCACTGCCTCCCCTCTCTCTAAAAATCAATAATAGTAATAATAAAATAAGACAGAATCTCTAATGTAAGTGTATTAGTTTCCCAAGGCTGCTGTAATAAATTGCTACAACCTTGATGGCTTAAAACAACAAATTTCTGGAGGCCAGTAGTTCAACATCAGTTTCACTGAGCCAAAATCAAAATGTCGGCAGGACTCTGTGTGCTCTCTCTGGAGGCTCTAAGGGGGAATCTGTTCTTTCAGCTTCTAGTGGCTGCTGGCATTCCTTTGCTTGTAGCCCCATCACTCCAATTTCTGCCTCTGTCTTCACTTTTCCTTCTATTCTTCTGTGTGTGTATGATGTCCCTCTGCCTCTCTCTTACAATGACACTTGTGGTGGCATTTAGAGCTCAGCCAGATGATCCCGGCAGGGTGATCTCCCCATCTCAACATTCTCAGCTTAATCACATCTGCAAAAACCTTTTTCCCAGATAAGGTAACATTCACAGGTCCTGGGGATTCGGATGTGGACATATCTTTGGGAGCCATTATTAGACTACCAAAATAAGCAAAGACATCTTTAAATGTGTTAAGCATCTACATGTGCCAGACACCATACCTACATTTTTCTCACTGCATGTAAGTCTCCCATAACTGTGAAAGGTAGATAATAATGCCTCTAACTCTACAGATGAGGAAACTGAAAGAGACTCAGGGAGATTGAGTCACCTGCTCAAGATAACAGCTGATAAGTGACAGAGTCAGGATTTGAAATCAGATGGGCTTGACTCCAAAGCCAGCATGATTTTTGCCTCACCAATAACTTCCAAGCCTACCCCAGGCCCTGGCACAAATTTCTTACCTGCATGAATATGCAGAAACAGAAAGAAAGGTGGACAAGAGAAGGAAAGATGAGGCCCAGCCTTCCTAATGATATTGACTCAGGCTTTCTTTTGCCAAAGCCCACTTACTGCCCCCCCCAACCCTAACCCCACCAACCCTGACCCCTTGTTTAAGAAGCCTGGAATCTCCCCCAGTTTGCAGCCCCATGCCAACTACTGCTGCCCAGAAGCATGGCACAGTGCCTGGACTTTAGGCAGAAGATATCAAATCACAGCACCAGAGGGATCTCTGGAGGTCACCTCTTCTACCGTTCTGCCTGCAGGACAGGGCAGACAGGGTCAGGGTAGTAGGCAGCAGAAGGGAAAATTAGCCATCTCTTCTGTTAGCTACCCTTTCTCCTCACTTCTTACACAATTTGTATTGGTAAGTCCTCACTCAGGTCTAACCTTGCAGACATGCTGTAATGAAAGCTGACCAGAGTCAGATTGTCCAAGACTGCCCGAAACATAAAACGAGATTTTGGCTAAGTACGTTCACCTCTCTGGGCCTCTAATTCTTCATCTTTAAAATGGGATCGATAATGATGATAATAATAATGCCCATCTTACAGGTCTGTTGGGATAACAACACAGTCCAGGAAACAAGCGTCTTAACTCACGACCTAGAGCAAGGGAGGCGCTGCATTTTGTAACAGCTCCTCAGCCTTCCAGCCGAAGCCCCTTTATCCTGGGTAACACAGGGCTTTGCTCACCTCAGCCAATCTGGTCTGCCTTGCGCGCTAGACTGTGAACTCCTCTTGGCAGGACCTTGTTCATTTTTTAATCACCGCCCGTTCTCCTCCCCATTGTCTAGTCCGTGCTTGGGCACGTAGGCTCGATCTACATTTGACAAATAAACAAGTGAGGGTGTCAGTCGGACCCCCAGGTCCCGAGAGGCACAGAGCCCGACTCCCGTCAACCCTTCCGGGCACGACCCTTTCCCCTGGAGACGGCGTCCGCCGGCGAGAAAAGGATGCTCTGCAGCTTTAAGATTCCTCTCTGGCGTCCCGGTTGCCAAGGCGCGGTTGCCAGGGGCCTGCGCGGAGCTGCGTCCGGCCTCCGTGCACCGGCTCCGTGCTTCCGCCGCCGCCACCGCCGCCGGGCCGCACCGGGCTCCGCTCTTCCGAACCGTCTGGCGGACTTGGCACCGGCCCCGACTCCTCAGTGCCCCCGCGGTGCGTGGCAGGCTGCGGCTTCATTATCCTGATTGATTCCTCCTGCTCCCCGACACCGTGGGGGCCCCGGCCAAGGAAGGGGGGCAGAGGCGGCATCTGCGGGCCCCTTTCTGGGCCCTCACCCCCAGCCGCTCCTCAGGCTGCTGGCCCCTCAGTGCTCTGCTGCTGGCTGCTCGGTAGGGCAGGGAGGAAGGGCCATCCCGGCCTTTGCCCCCCCACCCGCCATGGGCAGGGAGGGAGCCAAGAAGGAGCGGAGCTGTCTAGAGCTTGGTATTCGGTACCAAGGTGCCAGCCGTGGGCCACAAATACTGCGCTCGGGTTTTTGTCTCAGGGCCTGCCCTCTGCAAAGGTTTTGGACCTTCCCCAGGAGGATATGGAGGGTTTGGGGTGTGGAGAGAGCACAGTGATAGACTGAGAATTTCGGGAGAATAAGCCTCGGCCAAATGGGAAAGGTGGCAACTTCTAGGAGCTGATCACGTGGGCCAAGGCCCGATGGCACGTGTCTTAACATGCTTCCCAGGTCACCTTAAGTTCTTAGGGGAAGCAGGACGGGGTCTGTCAAAACAAAACAGGACACAGCAAGGATTTGAGCTTAAAGGAAGGCCAGAGACCTCTGTGAGTTAGAGAACCTGTCCCCTGTCTAGCAGGGGGTGGTCTGGCCACAAAATCGTGCCCTCCCCCCCCAAACCAAGTACTGAGGTGAGGCCTCAGTGGAAAGAGCATCTGGGAACCAGGCCTGAAATAGGAGCGTCTTCCTAGTGCTGCCACTTGGTTTCTGACCTGGGCAAGTCACTCTACCATTCTTAGCCTTGGTTTATTCATCTGTAAAATGGGGTTAAGACCTCTCTGACAGTTGTCAGTGGCTAAATGGGATAACAATGGCAGGGCCCTACCTAAGTTATCTGGCAAGAAGGGGAAAGGGAGGTGAGAAGCAGGCTTCTATCTCTGCTGCTGTGTTGGGTAGATCCCTCCTCTCTCCTTGAAGGAGGCAGGTCTCTTCTCCTTATGCTTAAATCCCTTTAACTAGAAGATGACATGGAGCCTTCCAGCCAGAGCTGCTTCCTTGTCAGGGTAGAGGGGCAGAACTGCTTTTTACCTCATTGACATGGCACGGATTTAATTTCTTCACATCAGGCTCTCTATCACCCCTATCTCTCTGTCTCTCTGTGGGGCCTTTCTTTCTGTAAGTCCTGACAGTCTCCCTCTAGTGCCTCAGCCCTGTCCTGTTCAAGGGCCAGATCTGGGAAATTTCTTATACAGGCTTGGCCCTTTTGGCTAACTTCAATCTTTAGCTCCTGTCAGTCCTGGGAAAGAGGGAGCTGGTAGAGAATTTGAGGCCAGTTTTTCCAGGCCTGTGGCAATAGTGTTTGTGAACATGATCTGAGCCACTCAGACAACTAAGTGTCTATCTCTAGGTCTGTGTCCTCATCTATGAGTTCATTAATGTATTCTTCCAACCCATATTTCCTGGATGACCACACTGGGGCAGCATGGTGCACCCAGCAGGTGGGAGTGCAGGAACAACAGAGTGGGTGGGAACTGCACTCTGAAGCCGCTGATCCTCTGGGGAGAAAACAGACAGACACACATCAGCCTCTTCAACACAAGAGGACCTTCCAGATTCTAGAACATTCCACAGTGTTATCATGCTTTCCCCCTTTTTCCTGAACACAGCAAACTCTTGCCTTGGACTCTTCAGCCAGAGGCTAATTGCTTTCCTGGGGGAAAAAGCAGATTATGAAATTTGAGTCTGGAGCTTTTGTTCATTCCGTTTTGTTGGAATTATCTATGTTTATTATAATTGTGCATTGCATTTATAGTCAAGGTAAAGACACAATAAAAAATATTACCAGTTTGGGGGGGGGGGGGGAATGTCAGGGAGGAATTTTTTTCTCTGGTGTCCAAAGGAAGGTCAGCACATGTATCTAGGCATGTGGCCCTGTGAGCAACTTCCTCAGTCTACCCACTGGCTTGCTGCCCACCCACCCCTGGCTGGCCTGCTCCATTGTCAGCACCTAGCACTTATAGGCCCGGGCTCCACTTCCTATTAATACAAACCACATGGGACCCTCGTTGTGGCGTCTCTAGGCAGAAGAGGGAGCCACAGCCGCCTAGTGGCTGCCAGGGAGGCTGACAGGAAGGGGCATCTCCACCAGGCGTCTCCTGGGAAACTGAGCTCCCCAGAGAAGAGACATTTGGAAATAAAATTCCTGCCACTGTGTGTTTGTATGTGTGTTGGGGTGGGAGAGGGAGTTAAGAAACCTCCCCAGCCCCTTCTGCTCTTCTCTCTTCAGGGAAAGCCTCTCTCAGCATCTCTTCTCACTCCCAAAACTTCAGCTCCCTCCCCAGAAACAGCATAGGCTCTGCTGGGACGGGGTAATATCCCTTCAGATTTATGATGCAGGTGGAGAAGAGCACTGGACTGAGAGCCAGAGGCCAAAGTCCTTGGCTGCCCTGCCTCACCCTGTGTCACTGGGCAATATACCCCCTTTCTGAGATCTAGGTTCCTCCTCTGTAAAATGAGGGTACTAGATGAGATTTCCCCATTCTTCTGTTTTCAAAAAAATATGTTTCTTTATTGATCTTAGAGAGAGAGGAAGGGAGAGGGAGAGAGAGATGGAAACATCAATGAGCGGAAACATTGATCTGCTGCCTCCTGCACACCCCCGCTGGGGGTTGGCCCCCAACCTGGGCCCGTGCCCTGACTGGGAATTGAACTGGTGACCTCTTAGTGCATGAGTCGACGCTCAACCACTGAGCCACACCGGCTGGGCAATTTCCCCATTATTCTTAGCATATTGGGGTTCCTCCAGAAGGTCCAAGAATACAGTGGGGCATTTTAGGTTATTTTCTGCCCTTGGAGCAGATACCTGATAGGAGCTAATGATTCCTTGTGTGACCTTGACTGGTCACTTAAACCAGTCTCAGCCCTTCACCTGAACAGTCATTCATTCAGGTATTTGTGGGTGCTTATGGAGAGTGAAGTCTACACTTAGAGGGTCCAGAGACTGCCCGGATTTCCATGAAAGAGGCACCTCAGCCCTCCCCATGCTGTCCTGTGCCAGAGGCCACCTGCATGCCACATTCCTTTCATGATGACTCTTTCACATGAACCTGGAGGGCCCTGGAAACTTCTCTTCCCATAGTTCCCAAAGCCAACCTAAGGGAGAAACCATTGTACCTTCTGGGGAGTAGAGGTGGGGCCCCTGCCTCCTCCCCTCTCACACCCACCTGGTTCCCTTTGCTCTCCTTTGTTCTTGAGGGACCAAGCCCCCACTCCCAGCCTAATCCACCTTTCCCCTGTAAAATGTGTGCTGCACGAGTGAAAGCAAGTAGCTCTCTCCCAGCTGGAGTGCCCTTCCTTCTGACCTCACTTCCTAGATCACCCCTTTCTCAAGGGTTCCCACCTTCCAGGCAGAGTGAGATTTGCTGAGAGAGATCTCCATGTAGAAGATGACCCCCACAATTTTTGGAAGAGATATAGGAGCTCCAGGAAGAAAGCGGGAGGGGGGCGGGGTGCTGCAGAAAGCCAGGAGGCCCAGGCCTCCTTCAGGTGTCCTTTTAGGAGACATTGGCCCTCATGGCCTGATTTGACCTTGTGGCTTCTCAGCCCTATCTCTGCCCTGGAAGATGGACCAGGGAAGTGGAGGTGGGAGAGAAGGTAAAGGGGGGAGCAAGGGGAGGGAGAAGTAGCAGACGTAGGGAGGGGAGTAACTGTCACCTTTACTGGGCACCTACTGTGTGCCAGGCCATAGGCTCTGTCTCAGTTTTACCTGGATTATCTCATCCAGTTCTCATTCCAGCCTTGTGCCAGTGTTATTATCTGTCCTGCTCTGACAGAGAAGGAAACTGAGACTCAGAGGTGTTATGTAACTCTCCCAAGGTCACAGTTTGTCAGGAGTGAAGCCAGGATCCCAGGCCAGGTCTGTCTGCCTCCAGTGGGTTCTCTCTGCTGCCAGAAAGTCCTCCTCTTGGAAAAGCAGGTTTGGGGTTGGGGTTTTCAGTCAGAGCTCATCAGGC
The DNA here is from genome assembly GCA_030848825.1 of Tadarida brasiliensis. NCBI lineage: Eukaryota > Metazoa > Chordata > Mammalia > Chiroptera > Molossidae > Tadarida > Tadarida brasiliensis. The sequence goes on along the minus strand of CM061273.1, from coordinate 38,810,634 downwards.
TCCCCAGAGGCAAATCTATTGTCATCTGCCCTCCTCCTCCTCACCCATCTGCCAGGCAAGTCGCAGGTGAGCCCCCTGCCAAGGCCCCTGCCCCAGCCCCAGGTGCTACCTCCGCTTTGCCTGGCTCCCTGCCTCTCTCTGGTGCCCCCAAGGTGGCTCTGAGGTCACCCCACACCCTAATGCCTTCAATTCTGCATTTCCAGGTCGCAGAACACATAGGAAAAAGCAGGAAGAGAGAAGAGGTCACTTGAAGGTTGGAAGCAGGGGCTCCAGTCAGGCAAAAGATTGGGGGTCCTGGTTATCTCCTTCAATTAAAATGAACCCTTTACCTAACTCCCACCCCTCACCCCCAGAGACAGGCAGAGCTTTGCTTAGTTAATGAAATACAAAAGAAGGAATCGGGGGTGGGGGTGGCTAGAGAGCTCTGGAAAGCGAGGGAGAGAGGAAAAGTTGGGTCTCTTCCAAAGAGTTAATGTTCCACAGTATGATCGATTAGGTGTCAGATGTAATTTCAAACCAATACAAGATGAATGGCATAATTTTCCCTCTCTCATTTTAGACAGAATTAAGAATCCATTAGCTAACACAAATTTTTGGCAAGTTTAATAGGAGCTCAAATCTACATTCAGAGGAAATGCTCCCCAAAGCATGTTTCAAGCTTTTACTTTTCAAGCCCCTGGACTCCAACGTCCTCCCGACCCTCACAAGCCCTCTGTTGCCTGTCCCTTCTCCTTCCCCTGATCCCCCTACAAGCACCTCCTCAACCCAGCCCAAGATTAACTGGCCTGACCCTTCTCACAAAGGCCGGGCCTGCCCACCATTGTCTTCCAGTGGCAATGGGTGGGGGAAGGGGGCGGAGGGGCTGGCAGTGGGCCCAGGAAAGGGGAGAGGTTGCTGAATTGGCCCCAGGCTCCAGACAAACCCTAGGGAGAGGGGTGAATTGACTGGGGCTTTGGGGCTGTTTGAGTCTCATCTACTACTCAGTTTCACCCCCAGAATAGTTCTTGTTCTTAGACAAAGTATTACCTAGGTCATAAGGGAGACTAAACCCCCTTCTTTTTCTTACTTTTACATATATTCACACAGTAAACCTGAGAAGGGAAGAACAGCTATCAGTCCATTTTATAGATGAGGATTGAGGCTCAGGGGGTTGACTGGAGTCAGCTGGGTCCAACAGTAGGCCTTGGCTCTGCTACTTGCTTGCTTACTAGGGCCCTAAGGCATTTACCTCCAGGTCTCAGTTTTCTCATCTATAAAATGGGGAAAACATTAGTACCAGCTCATAGGATTATCCTAAGGGACAAATGACAAAGCTCTTGATAAAGGTGAACCTTCATGACTGTCCATCCAGGCAGAGGTGCCAAATGTCCACTCTGAACCAGCCTTGTGAATCAGCCTCAGCCCCTACCCTCCAAGCTCATAGCTTGTGGGGGAGACATACGTAAACTGAGCCCTGCCTTGGAAGAAAGAGAAGCTAGAGTAATAATTATGGCAGCTTACCTTACTGGGCACTTACTCTGCCAAGTGTGGGAGCAAATTCCTTACATGTAGTAACTCATTTACTCCTCACACCCTTATCAGACAGGTACTATTATTTTCACCCCACTTTCCACATCAGGAAACTGAGGCACGGACAGATGAAGTAGCTCTCCTGAGGTCACCCAGCTAGGTAGGGAGTGGCAGAGTTAGAACTCCAACCCAGGCAGCCTGGGCCTGTGGCTTTTAACCCGATGCTAAGCAGAGGTAAAGGCTGGGATGGTGGAACACCAGGATGTGATGGACCCTGCTCTGGAGTTTGGGAAGGCTTTGCCAAGGACAGAGGCTTGAATAGGTCTTCACTGATGAGTAAGAGTTTACCAGGTGGGCAAGGAGAGAAAGAACATTCTAGGCAGTGAGAATAGCATGTGCAAAGGCACCAGTAGAAGTCTCAGGCCCTGGCTGGTGTGCCTTAGTTGGTTGGATGTCATCTCATGCACCAAAAGGTCACCGATTCCATTCCAGGTCAGGTCACATGCCGGGGTTGTGGGCTCGATCCCCAGTAGGGGGCGTGCAGGAGGCAGTTTCCATCATTGGTGTTTCTCTCTAAAAATCAATAAAAACATTTTAAAAACTAAGTCTCAGCGTAGGGGATGATGAGTGATTCACTGTACCAACCAAAACATGGGGTTCATGTGGAGGATAGCAGAAAGTAAGACTGGACGGGCGGGCCGGGTGCTTCATTCTGACAAGCCTGCTCTAAAAATCGGTAAGTCTAACGCCTGTAGACAGCCTTGCTTGCCATGCTCGGGAGTTTGACTTTTTTTTATGTTGTCATACTAATAGGTAGAGCTATTGCCTTGTTTCTCCATTACAATAACCACACAAAGAAGGTATTATTATCCTGTTTTTCAAATGAGTAAACTGAGGCTCAGGGATATTAAGGAATTTGCCTAAAAGACACAACTAGAAAGTGACAGAGCTTAGCGTCAAACCCATGTCTGACCCCAGAGCCCAAGCCCTTAATCACTATGCTTGCTGTGTCCTGGTATGCAGTGGGGAATTTTGGAGGAATGTTCAGCAGAGGGTGACGGGTTTGGACTGAGTTTTAGGAAAAGAATTTTGACGGGGTGTAGAGGTTAGGGCAGAGTGAGACTGGAGGCAGAGAAGCCAGTAAGGAAACCATTGCTCTGGTCCAGATGAAAGTTCCAGATGGAGAACCGTAGGGGAAAAGGCCCCTCTCATCCATGTGGATGAAAGAAAGGGCCTCCTGGAGCCTAAGTAATAATTGTCCTAATAGCCCTGGCCAGTTTGGCCCTGGTCGGGGTCATGAGGGAGGCAACCAATCAATGTGTCTCTCTCACATCAATGTTTCTCTCTTTCTCTTTCTCCTCGCACCTCCCCACTCTATCTGAAGATAAATGGAAAATATCCTTGGGTAAGGATTATTTTAAAAAATTGTCATAATAATACAAACTATTAAGTGCCTACCAACTATTAAGTTCTGTGACAAGAACTTAACCTGAGGCATTACCAAATTGTACAGAGTTGTAGGACAGATATCATTAGCTCCATTTTACAGATGAGAAAGCTGAGGCTCAGAAAGGTTGACCAACTTCTCTGGACCAGACAACTGTGATCCAGCAGAGCTGGGACTGGCCTGAAGCCCTAGTCTTTTCTCTCACCTCATTGCCAGAAGGTGGCTGGACCACACATCAGAGGTCAGCTCTTCCTTCTTGACAGGGCTTAATATTCCCTGGCATACATATTATGGAGCTGGCCCCCGCTTGGGCCCCAGCAAGTGGCCTTGAACTGGAGGAGGTGGGAAAGGGGATGAAGAGGAGTAGAGGAGAAGAGCTGGAGAGGGATGAGCCCTGGAGCTCTGAGCCAGCAGTCAGGCGTACACGTTACTTAGACCATTCCAGAAGAGGTACAGGACCAGGCATTCAGGAAGGTGAGTGGATTTGACTCTCATAGCCCTTAAGTGGGGAAGAGGCCTCATACCTTTACTTCATTTCCTAACATTTGGAAAGTCCTTCCTGTTAGCTAACTCCCATCCCTCCTAATGGAGTCATGAACAACCACAGTTGCCATTTTCAAGGAAGAGCCCCTGCCCCTGCATCCCACTAAGAGGACATGTCTCTGTCACCTTCCTCATGGGGTGGGGAGTCGGGCTGGGGGAGTATTCCATCGACTGGCCTTGTCACTGCATACCCAGAAGTGGGGTGGGGAGGTTCCCAGGGCATTCCACTGAAAGGAGGAAATGGCCAGCCCTCCTCAGCAGAGAGGGAGAGGAATAGCCCTGAGTGGGGACAGGGAGGGAGGAAACCTGACCGGGCCACAGTCTCAAAACAGATCCCAGGCTCCTGCCTTAAAGGGATGAGGGTCTCTTAGTTTTAGTCATATTCTTTGGCATCAGAGCTGAGGGTATATAAAGGAACCCATATTCCTGCCTGGGCTAAACATTTCCGGAACAGGGAACTCCTGGGTCAGCCCAGGGTCACTCTAAGGGAGAGAACTTGGGGAAGGGACTGGAGAGAATACTTAAGAGAAAATAGCTCTGAGGGAATGAACTCGGGCTTTGGAAGCTGAGGGGCTCAAGTCAGAATCTGACTCCTGCTGCAAAGGCATAAGTAGCTGGGTCAGGTTTGTTCCTTTTTTGACATATTTTCATTGATGTCCTACTATGTGCCAGGCACTGAGACATTACACAGATCCTTAACTTCAAGGAACTTATATTCTAGCTGGGGAGACAGACATAATACCGTCAGTAGATTATGTTTATGTTAGAAGGTAGAGAGTGCTGTGGGAGAGAGTAGTTCATGAAGAGGTGATTTAGATTGGGGGGGGGGTGGAGGTTGGCATTTTAAGTAGGAGGTAGGGTCAACCTCATTTGAAAGGACAGCATTTACTCTAAGAGCTGCATGGGTGAAGAAATTGGCAGGAAGCAGCCATCAAACAGGCTGTAAGGCAGGGCCGCCCTTGGGCCAAGAGGGCCGGTGGACTGGAGAGAGGGAGGGAGAGAAGGTGAGGGCTGAGTGGAAACAATGGAGGGAGGCACAGACAGTACAGGGCCCCATAGGCCTCTGGACAGATTTTAGTTTTCTCTGGGAGTAAAATGGGGAACCCTGGCCAAATGTCCAGGAGGGAAAACATGATCAGACAAACATTTTAAAGGCTCACTGTAGCTCCAATGGGGAGACTGGGCTGGGGGTGCGGGACGGGAGTTGGGAAAGGGAAGAAGCAGGGAGGTCAGGTATTCGCCGAATCTAGCTGTCTCAATTTTCTCATCTGTCAAATGGGAATAAAAATGCGTCCCAGGAGATATTCAATAAAAGATTTGTGTGTGTATCCCCAGCCTTTAGCAGATGAAGTTCAATAAAGTCTTGTTGGGTGAAAAAAAAAAAAGAATAACTGTCATTCATGCCCTCCTCACATACATAACTCCTACCCTAAGCCCCAAAACAGCTCCTTGGAAGGGTCCAGAAACCAACAAACTGGAATTCTCGTTCTGATTAGCCACTCTTCGTCATCTGTAAAATGGGGATAACCACACCTACTCCCCAAGATAATTGTAAAGATTAAATAAAATAATGTTTCTAAACCTGCACACTCCCTCAAACTGGAAGATACTAGCCACATATGGCTATTTAAATTTAAATTTAAAATCCGCCCTGACCCTGGCCGGTTTTGGCTCAGCGGTTGGAGCATCAGCCCATGGATCCAAGGGTCAAGGGTTCGATTCCCAGTCAAGGGCACATACCTGGGTTGCCAGTTTGATCCCTGCCTGGAGGGGGTTGTGTGGGAGGCAGCCAACTGATGTGTCTCTCTCACATAGATGTTTCTCTCTCTCCCCCTCTCTCCCTTCCACTCTGTCTAAAAATCAATGGAAAATATCCTTGGGTGAGGATTAACAACAACAAAATAATGAAATAAAATAAAGGACCATAAACTCAATCATTAAAAAAAGAAAAAGCCCTGGCCAGTTTGGCTCAGTGGTTAGAGTGTAGGCCCGCAGACCAAAGAGTCGTAGGTTCAATTCCGGTCAAGGGCACGTGCGTACCTCGGTTGTGGTTCGTCCCCGGCCCTGGTCGGGGTCACGTGGGAAGCAACTGGTCGATGTGTCCCTCTCACGTGGATATTTTTCTCTTTCTCTCCCTCTCTCCCTCTTTCTCCCTCCCTCCTACTCTGTCTGAAGATAAATAGACAAAAAAAATATCCTCAGGTGAGGATTAAAAAAAAAAAATGCACCCTGGCCAGCGTGGCTCGGTGGTTAGAGTGTCAGCCCGCACACCGGAGGGTGAGGATTAACAACAAAAATGTGTAGGAGTGACACTGGTTAATACAATTAGAGAGGTTTTAGCTGTACTATTCTATAATACATCACCTGTATATTGTATCGTGTGTTCAGAATTATATCTTTTTTTTTTTATCCTCACCCAAGGTTATTTTTCCATTGATTTTTCAGATAGAGTGGGAGGGAGCGAGGAAGGAAGCGGGAGAGAGAGAGAGAGACATAAACTGGTCACCTCCCTCATAACCTAGGTACGTGCCCTTGACAGGAATTGAACCCATGACTCTGGTCTGTGGGCCGATGCTCTAACCGGTGAGCCAAACTGGCCAGGGCCAAAATTATATCTTAATAAAGCTGTTATTTTGCCTTTTGGCTCTCTGAGCAGCATCATGGTGGTGAGCAAGAACAAGTGCCCTATGAAAGGCAGCAAAAAGGGAGCCGAGCCCGGGCAGTGTGGCTCAGTGGTTGAGCGTCGACCCACGCGCCAAGAGGTCTCAGTTCGATTTCTGGTCAGGGCACATGCCCAGGTTGTGGGCCCGATCCCCCGTGGGGGGCGTGCAGGAGGCGGCCAATTGATGTTCTCTCTCATCGATGTTTCTTTTTTTTTGCATTTATCTTCAGACAGAGCGGAAGAGAGAGAGGGGGCAAGAGAGAGAAACATCAATATGAGAGAGACACATCGAGTGGCTGCCACCCACACGACCCCAACCAGGGCCGGGTACAAACTGCAACCGAGGCACGTGCCCTTAGCGGGAACCAAACCAGGACTCTCTGGTCCGTGGGCCGACGCTCTAACCGCTGAGCCAAACTGGCCAGGGCTCATCAATGTTTCTATCTCTCTCTCCCTCTCCCTTCTTCTCTCTCTAAAAATCAATAAAGAAAAAACTTTGTTAAAAAAAGGGAACCAAGAAGAAAGTGGTTGATCCATTTTCTAAGAAAGGTTTGTATGATGTGAAAGCACCAGCTATGTTCCATATAAGAAATATTGGGCCTGGCCGGTGTGGCTCAGTGGATTGAGCATCGTCCCATGGACTGAGAGGTCCGAATTTGATGCCCAAGTTGATGTCCATCCCCAGTAGGGGGCATGCAGGAGGCAGACGATCAATGTTTCTCTCTCACATCGATGTTGCTATCTCTCTCTCCCTTCTCTCTCTCTCAATAAAAACACATTTAAAGAAAGAAATATTGGACCCTGGCTGGCATTGCTCAGTGGTTAGAGCATCAGCCCTCACATTGAAGGGTCACAGGTTCAATTCCCAGTCAAGGGCACTTACCTGGGTTGCAGGTTCATCCCTGGCACGTGTGGGGTCCTGTGTTTGAGGTGAGCCTAGCTGATCTGCAGAATGATGAAGTTGCATTTAGAAAATTCAAGCTAATTACTGAGGATGTTCAGGGCAAAAACTGCCTAATTTCCATGGCAAAATGTGCTCCGTGGTCAAAAACTGGCAGACTCTGACTGACTGAAGTTCATGTTGATGTCAAGACTACCGATGGTTATTTGCTTTGTCTATTCTGTGTTGGTTTTAATAAAAAACACAACAGTCAGATTCGGAAGGACTCTCATGTTCAGCATCAACAGGTCCACCAAATCTGGAAGAAGATGATGGAAATCTTGGCCGGGAGGTGCAGACAAATGACTTGAAAGAAGGGGTCAAGACATTGATTCCAGCTAGCACTGGGAAAGGCATAGAAAGGACTTGCCAGTCTATTCGTCCGCTCCATGATGTCGTTGTTAGAAAAGTCAAAATGCTGAAAAAACCCAGGTTTGAACTGGGAAAACTCATGGAGCGTCATGGTGAAGGTCGCAGTTCTGGAAAAGCTATGGGGATGAGACAGGTTCTAAAGCTGAACGAGCTAATAAACACGAGCCCCCAGTCCAAGAATCTGTGTGAGATTCAGACGTTGCCCTGACGGCTGTGTCTCAGTTCCCTGAGCGTCCCATGCACCAGAGGATCGATTCCCAGTCAGGGCACATGCCTGGGTTGCAGGCTTGATCCCCAGTGGGGGGCATACAGGAGGCAGCCACTGATGTCTCTCTCTCTCTCTCTCTCAAATCAATAAAAATATATTTTAAAAAATTCAGACATTTGATGGTAACAAATAAAATATCCTATGTGTGATTTTAACAACAACAACAATAATAATAAACCTGTTATTTTAAAAAATTACTCTGGCCTGGCCGGTGTGGCTCAGTGGATTCAGCGTCATCTCATGAACAGAGAGGTCCCTGGCACATGCCCAGGTTGTGGGCTTGATTCCCAGTATAGGGCGTGTAGGAGGCAGCCAATCGGTGTTTCTCTCTCATTGATGTTTCTATCTCTCTCCCCCTCTCCCTTCCTCTCTATCTAAAAAAATCAAAATATATTTTAAAAATAAAAATAAAAAATCACTCTGGCTGCGGTACCAAAAATAGGTTGAGGGGGACCAACAGAACCTGTGGTCTCCAGGAGAGAGTCCTGGTAGCTTGGACCAGGATGGTAGCAGTGGGGTGATGAGAAGTACTCAGATGCTGCATTTATTTTGAAGGCAGAGCAGACAGATTTGCTTTTGGATCTGGTGTGTGGTGTAAAAGAGCATTGTTGAGATGACTCCAGAGTTGTGGGCTCAGGAAACCAGAAGAGTTGAGGAACTGGAGTCCTGGAAAAGGAGAGGGGCTGGCCTGAGGGCACCGGCCACCAAGGGCAGCACTAGGACTCTGAAAGGAGGCCGATGTTATTAGTTAGGTTCTAACACATCAGCCTTTTGATTTGAATTCTAACCTTGAAGACTTCTCACAGCATGGGTTTCCTCGGCCTGTCTTCGGGGAGCTGCAAAGACGGATTGGGGCAGATCTGACTCACTGAAGGTGCTAAGAAAGCATTTGTTCCTCCTCTTTCCCCTTCCTTCTGACCTCTGAGCCAGGAGCCCAGGAAGGGAATCTTGCAGACTCTAGGCCAGAAGGAGTGCTGGGCTGGGTCTGGAAATTGCTCCCAGCTGTCTGAGCCCTGCAGTGGGGAGAGAAGATGGGGGACAGGCTAAGTGCCTGAGCCTGAACTGTGGGCACCCTGGGTTTTGTGCCTCCACCTTCTCTGGGGGCAGGAGGGCTGATGCCTGCACATTTGGGGTTGGCAGAGGACGATCTCCAAGCCAGTTCTCCCCAAACCAGTGGGAGATTCTAGGAAGTCTTTAATTACTGCCTCAGAGTGGATGCTAGGTTAATGCGATGATTTGAAAGGTATGTTTTTCAATTACATTTAACGGAAAGATTTATAGTCAAGTAAAATATAATTAGGAGGCTGCCAGCAGACAGGCCTCCTGAGAGGAAGAAAGAGAGATGAGACAGACCCCTAATGGGGCAGGTTGGAGCCCAGGCTACAGGACCGGCTTACCCCACCCCCCTTCAAAGATGTCATCACTTCCGCCATTCACACACATTGACTAAGTAGCTACTCCATACTGGGCCCAGCGTGGTCTAAGGGAGCAGATCAAATACTGTGGTCCCTACCCTCAGAGAGCTTACAGACCAGCAGGAGAGGCAGGCAAATGACAAGTCAACAGTTAAGTAAAATGCTGCAAAGGAAATAACAAGCTGAACTAGAGAATAACTGGAAGCCTTCTTTGGCTAAAGGCATCAGAAAAGTTTCTTGTGGGGGTGAGGGGACAAACTGAGAACTGAGGGATGAAAAGGAGACAGCCAAGAAAAGAATGGGAGGGAGGTATGGGAATTGTCCGGGCCAAGAAAGCAGCTCAGTCCCTGGGTGAGGGGGTGATCTTAGTGCTTGCAGGGTGGAAAGGTCCGTGAGGCTGGGACACTTGGAGAGAGGAAGGCAGAACATGACACTGGGGAGGGAGGCAGGGCCCAGATCCAGCTGGTAAGGTGTTTGGGTTTTATTCTATGGCTTAAGGAAGCCAGTACAGAGTTTAAACCAGGGAGTGAAAGGCCCGGCTTATATTTTTAAAAGCTTACCCTAGATGCTGTGGGAGAATGAATGAGAGGGGGACACGGTGGGAGGTTAGAGCGGAGACTCAGATGAGAGGCGATTGACCTGGCTTAGGGGGGCAGCATTGAGAAAGGAGAGAAGAGCCTGCACTTGGGGTGCCTGGAGAGAGAGTCAGTGGTTCTTGGTGAGAGAGTTGTCTTGGAGAGTGAGAGGTAGGGAGAACTCCAGGCCGATGCCCAGGTTTTTGGCTTGAGCAACTAACCTGGTGCTGCCATCTATTGAAATGCGGAAGCCAAGAGAAGAAACAGGTGGGGGGACATGTGGAAAAGTGTTCAGACTTGGGCCCCATCCGGACGTGCTGGAGCAGTAGGCACCGTCAGGAGAGTCCACATCCTCCACAACAAAGACTGAAGGGTTCGGCGCGAGGAGCCCAAGAGCCAGGACGACTACCTAAGGCTGTTGGTCAAGCTGTGCAGGTTTCTGGCCAAACAAGCCAACTCCACCTTCAACCAAGTGGTGGGTTGTTCACGAGTCGCACCAACCTGCCGCCTCTGTCCTTTTCCCAGGTGATCCAGAAGATGAAGCTTCCTGGCCAGGAGGGCAAAACCGCTGTGGTGATGGGGACTGTAACAGATGATGTGTGTGTGCAGGAGGTGTCTAAACTGAAGGTGTGTGCACTGCGTGTGAGCAGCCGCCCCCGAGCCACATCCTCAAGGCCAGGGGGCAGGATCCTCACTTTCGACCATCTGGCCCTGGGCTCCCCTGAGGCCGGGGCACTGTCTGCTTCCTGGTCCTCCAAAGGGCTGAGAGGTGGGGCATTTTGGCAGGGTCCCCAGAACCCCTCACAGCGCCCCAAGGGCTGGAGGTTCGAACTCACAAAACACTGAGGAACCAGCTGCGGCTACAACAACTAACCACAGATCCTACCTTATTATTTACAAAATTTTGGATGTTGAAAAATAAAAGGAGTTCAAACTTGGAATGGAGACCCTCCAGGGGCTTCCCTGGCCCAGAAGGATGGAGAGCTGGATGTCCCACCACAAGAGGGTGCCCTCTCATCACCCCAGTCTTATTTCTTATTTCCCAGTTTGTCCTTCAGATATGTATGTGTGTGTGTGTGTGTGTGTGTGTGTGTGTGTGTATTTTTTTTTTTTTTTGAGAGAGAGAGAGAGAGGAAGGGAGAGGGAGAGAGAGATAGAAACATCGATGAGAGAGAATAATTGATCAGCTGCCTCCTGCATGCCCCCCACTGGGGATTGAGCCCACAACCTGGGCATGTGCCCTGACCAGGGATCGAACCAGCGACCTCTTGGTCCATGGGTTGACGCTCAACCACTGAGCCACACCAGCTGGGCTGTCCTTCAGCTTTTTTACATGTCTAACTTCCATTCCTCCTGCCGCAGGTGGGAGCACATGCCTCTCAAGTTTGGAGAGGGAATTCTGTCCCTTTAACTTTCTAAATCCTCAAAATTCTACATCTGCATTCATTCACTGAGCACCCACTATGGGTCAGATACTGTGCTGGAAACTTTGGCTGTTATTTCATCTAATCCTGCTAATCGCTCTTTCCACAGTATTAATATAACAGTACTAATACTGACCACTTAATGACAACTCTCTTCAGCTGGGCCCTTTACATATATTGTCCTATTTAAGTCTCACTGAGAAATAACCTGCCCAGGGTCACATTAGCATTGAGATGGGATGAGAAATCTGATTTCTCCAGTCCTTGAGACTCTCTGAGGGCAAGAGGACTGCATGGGTGTTGGAAGGGAGGAGCCATTTGGATGGCCTCCCTCCTCCCCACAAGTCTTTCCCAGATGAAGCACAGAGGCAATAATATCTTCCCAGACTTCCCTGGGTGCTGGGCCAGGCACTCCGAATGACAACCCCAGGGCCTGCTGGGGAAATCTGCCCACTTGTTGGGGAGGGAACAGTTGTCATAGAAGCTACCAGTCCCTTAGACTGGTTGCCTGGTATCACAGGAGGGAAGTGCCCACCCATGAAATGAGTGAGGGGGGTCCTGTTCTGTGGCACAAAGGGGTGATTCTTGCCTTCCCATCCTCTGAGAATGGCTTAGATGTTCTCGTATATGTGTGTGCATTTGTGCAGGAACTGGTGTGCAAGCCAGAACAGACCTGCCTCCTGCGCATTTCCCTCAGGATGTGTGTGTGAGCAGTGATGGTTTGGTTGTCTGGGCCCTCACAAAGGCAAGTGACTTGTACATTTCTTCATGCACGCGCCTGTGAGTGGAGTTCACGCAGGATGGAAAGGGCCTGGCCCCAGAGTTGAGTTCTGAGCTCAGCTCCCCACCCCTCCTTGCCTGTCTCCAGCTCCCTGCATCCCCCCCACCTCCTCCCATGCTGGGCAGAATGCCCTCAGCCTGTGCCGGCTGGCACACATGCCACATGGTGCCTGGCGCGTCTGGGCAAGGATGACGCCCCCAGGCCCGGCTGGGATACTGAGCCACCCGCTGCCTTCCCCACCTCCAGAACGGAGCGTCCCCATCCTGTCCCCTTTCTCAGCCAGGGACACAGGGAGCAGGCAGGGACACAGCACAGACAGATACAAACACACAGATGCAACTGGAGACGCCCACAGTCTGTGCCCCAGAGAGACACAGACACAGGCGTTCACGCAGGCTCCGGTACACTCACATACGCACGCACACAAATATTAACACACGCTCAAAGAAACTCATGGGCAATCACCACTTGCACAGATCCCAGCAGAAGTAGACCTGTTAGGCTCCCACCCAACTGGTTAGGCAAACCCACCAGGTATACCTGTTCGTGGTGCTTAAACCAGACCGTACTCCTTACAGAAGATTGAGAGCTGGGATAGGTGGTGGATAAGAAAGAAGGAATGGAGGAGAGAAAAGAGAAGGGAGGGAGAAATTTACATATAAAGGAGAGAGAGAGAGAGAGAGAGAGAGAGAGAGAGAGAGAGAGAGAGAAGAGAGGATACCAAGGGGAACTAAATAATGCCTGAACACTGGGAGGTGAGGATGGAAAGTAATCTCAGCACTACATCCCAGCCAAAGAACAGGCTTGGGCTCAAGGACTTACTCATCTTTGTCCTTCAGGGACAAAAATGGGAAGAGTTTGGTAAGGGTGCCATGCAGGTGAGGGACACTGGATGTGTGGTTCCTATTGGCCTCCAGTTGTCCCTTTTTGGGTGCCTCCTTAAGATCCTGGAGGACCTTAAAATAGTAGAGGAAGAAGACAGACACCAGGAAAGCCCTGTCATGACCCTGCAAATGGCCCTCCATCTGATTTCTTATCCCAATTTGTGTTGGACAAGTACACAACAATGTTGATCTGGATTTGTTCTGGGGATTTCAGGGATTTAGTGACTGCTTAATGCTTATCCACAAGATTGGATTATGGGTTCCTCTCCCTCTCTTGAGATGAAAACTCCCCTCAGGTGAGGTTGCCTAGGAGGAATAGCTCTCCCACCATCAGCCCCTTAGTTGTGAAATTTATGGAATATGAGTAATGCCTACTTTCCTGATGGAGGGGGGTCAAGGACCAAAGGGCTTATCATATAGCTAGGCAAGAAGGGATAAAGGGGAAGATGAGGGAGAGCAAAAAGAGGCAAGGGGAGGAGAAAGAATCGTGAAGATGGATGGAAGAAGGAAGGGAAGAGGAAAGACTTTGGAGAAAGAGAAAGGAGAGTGGAGATGCAGATGGCAGAAGCAAGAGAGGGCATGAGTGACCCAGACAGACCCCAGTGTCCAGGGAATGGTCAGGAGAAATATGCCAGGGCGAGCACATTGCTTCCCTTGATCTTTTTAAGGGCCCAGTTTAGACTGGAAGTCCAGCCTGGTCCTGCAGCTGTTCAGAATAACACCCTCCACCCAGAGCTCCAGGCAGAAAGACCCTGTGGACCAGCAGCTGCCCTGGCAAAGAAGGGGGAGGGTCAGATGTAGTCAAGTCTGTGCATTTGGGTTCCTCACCGGTGGGATGGGAAGACTGAGTGCCTTTTGGGGATGTTTCCACCTGTTTGTATGTGGGCAGTGGCAGGAAGAGAAACCCACATGTGTGGGTGTTCACTGGGGAGTAGATACTGGGTTGACTTGAGGGTGAGGAGCAGGCGTAGGAAGAAGAGAGGCCAGAGTGGAGTAAATGGAAAAGACAGAATACTGGATCTCTTTAAATATTTGGGTCTCCTAATTATTTATTCTCTCTCTTTTTTTCCTACCAAGAGAGAAGAAACCAAGCCTAGGATACAAGCTGGGTACATGTGCCCCAGTGTCCTTGTCTTTTGTCTAATGAAGGTCCCAACTTTATACGGTAGTCAAGATGATTATTAACTCATATAAAATGCTCAAGTCAGTTACTGATAACTAATGAGCTCCAAATATATGTTAGCTTCCATGTCGTTGTATCTTGGTCTTGCTCTGGGATCAGTTAGGAACTGTTTCTTCATGTTTAACTAGACCTTCTTTTCTGGAGTACAGAGGGGAACCCCATGGTAAGGAAAGTAATAGGGTCTAGGGAACAAGGTACCCACCAGGGGCCATCAAACATGTTTTTCTGGATTCCTGAAAAAACAGGACCCTGGACCTACATCCGTGCCTCCCTGCCCAGACTGGAGCCTCAGTACTCCACCCTAGTCAGTGTGAGCGTGGACATGTGGGTCATTTCTTCTACACTGTCCTCCCAACTACCATCCCTTCCCCTTTTCTACCTATCCTTCTGTTCCTTTCTTGTTCTCTTCCTTCTCAGGAATCTAGTTGGGAGGAAAGGAACTTCCTCACTGCTTAGAGAGGTGGGATTGCCCCACCCTGCACAGGCATAAGGAATGGTCTCAGTCTGGAGGTCAAGGAAGCATGTGGGGGCTGGCACAGGAGGGGTGAAGAGTGGCAGGGCAGCCCCCATGTCCTCCCATTCCCCCCAGCTCCTGTCTCATCACTGTCACCATTCAATCATAGCAGATGGGCTGCAGCTGTGAGCGCCAGCCCGGCACACAGGCTGGTCCGTGCCACTTGGGAGAGAAGGAAGAGAAAGGGAGGGAGGGAAGGAGGAATGAAGGGAGGAGGGAGAGAGGAAAGGGAAGAAGAGGAGGAGGAGGAAAAGGAAGAGAGTGGAGGAAGAGAAATGGCTTGAAGAGAAAGGAGACTTGGTACCTTTTATGCCTCTCACTTCCCAGCAGGAGAGCAGAGGCCAGGGCTGGGCTCACAAGCTGGGCAGTGCCAGGCGAGATGGGCATATGCCCTTGATTACTACCAGGACCGCAGGCCAAGCCTCCACAGCCGCCACGGCCTCATAAATCAGTTTTTAAGTAGCAACCACATGGACATTTCCCAGCTGAGAGGCCTGGCCTCTGTCGGTCCAGCTAGGGCAGCCCTGGTGGTGGGGCAGGTGCCAAGCCAGGGCACAGAAAAGAGAGGTGGTCATCAAGGCTTGGTGGGAAGTGGGGTTGGCCAAACCTGGGGACAGGGGCTCCTGTCAATAGGGAGTAGGTAAGAAGGTGACAAGTAGCTGGCAATGGGTTCAGAGCCCGCTGTTGGGGCTCCTAGACCTTGTCCATTTCCCTGGGGAAAGCTGCTTACAGATGTGGGAAGCTGGTGTTGCTACTGGAACTCCCTCCCTGCAGGCCCCCTCCCATTAAGAACAGAGTCTGTGTGACTGTGAGGGCAGGGTGTGCTCCCGTGCACTTGGGCATCCGAATGTGCTCTCAGCTTCTGGTGGGGAGGAGAGAATCTCCCCAGTACATAGCTCAGGCCCAGCACAGACCAAGCATCCAGTAAAATTGCCTGAATGAATAAGTGAGTGAGTGTGAAGGGGGCCAGTTGTGTGTTCACAGGAATAGGAGAGTTTATATCTGAGTGTGTATGATCGTGGAGTCCGTGTGTGTACATGTGCAGGGGTTGTCTGTGGGTGCTCTGGGAAGATTTATTCTAATAGACATCCCTCCATACCCTCCTTTTTAGGGTGTCCACTCTACACATCCCTCCTCTGAGCCCTGATTCCCCTCTTCTGAGAATCCTCCAGTAGGACAGCAGTTCCGAAATTCCACACCCCAAGTCCAAGCCCACGCTTGGCGCCCCTCCTCCCTGCTCTGCCCGCCAGCGTCGGTGGCTGAGGGAAGGGAAATTGGGGGGGGGGGTGCGGGAGTCCCGCCCCTCGAACTGCGGGCAGAGCCAGCGGGGTGGGGGCGCCCAGCCTTCTTGCGCCGGGTATCTCCTCCCTGGGTGAACAGATGTCTCGGAATTTTAGATGTGCTCTCCGCCCCTCCTCGCAATAACCCCCTCCCCGCCCCAGCTGGCACTGGCTGTGGCAGGGCGCCCTCCCCCTCCCCCATCTCCGATAGCGGAACCAGCTGATGGATCAGGGAGCGCGCCTGGGCAAAGAGGCGGGGGAGGCCCGCGGGGTGGGCCGCATCCCGGAGGCTCCCGGTGCCAAGGGAACCGGGTCGGCGGCGCTGCCCTGGCCTCTAGCTTTTCTCTCTGGTTCCTTGCCTTCCGCATCTCCTCAGCCCTGTCTGGCTTGCATGTCCGAGATCTCCAGTCTGGTCCACCTCGGGCTCTGCCCCAACCCCACAACCCAGTCGGCCCACAGCGTCCATGCAAACCCTCCGCACAGACCCTCACACTTCGCCACAGAAACTCCTCCTGGCAACTTCGGCGGAATCCTTCCCTCCAGAGACCCCTTTCCCCGCATTCCGTGAGCCACCCACCCCCCGCTGGCCGGCCGCCTGCCTTCTCTCTGTAGAAACCCGGAGTTAATCCAGAAAATGGGGCGGGGCAGGAGAGGAGAGGGGATCGAGATTAGGGAGGCCGAGGATACCGGGTCTCCCGGGCTGAGAGACACCCAAATTTTCTAATCACTGCTAATTAATGAACAATCCAATTCCGTGGACCCCCAACTCGGGGAAGGGGGCTGAGGGCAGGAGGGGGACTTGGCAGGGCTTGGCAGCAGGGGTGGTGCCAGGCGCCCTCCCCCACCCCACCCCCACCCGCCAGCATTCCGAGGTAACAGGCATTTGTTACCCAGCGCGTGCCAGGAGCGATTGGCAGGTTCGAGTAGGCACAGTCATTCCGAACACAGATGTCCCTGCGTTCACTCTTCTGATATGAATTCTGTCAGCTCCGAATCTGAGGGAGATGAGCAGACAGCCACACAGACAGACACAGACACAGACTGAGCAATTGTCTGGAGGACACAGAACTCCACAGATATTTCTTTTTCTTCCCTGGGAAAAAAATTAATGAAAGAAAAATAAGAAAGGCTGCCATTAATTTAGGGGGATATGTCTGAAACCCCGACAGTGGCCCTTACTCCCTGGTCTTCCCCGTTGCCTGCCCAGGCTTGTACAGTCTCCCCCACAGTCCCAGAACATCATCCTTGAACTTTAAGTTTGAGTCGTTGCAACCAGAGCCACTCAAGTCTGGGAGGTCTGCTCCCTCCCAGGGGACCCAGGATCCCCAAATCCCTACAAGTTCCAGAATGCCACCAAGGTGCAGGTTCATGAGTTCTAGAATCTCTAAAAGTCCAAATTCCAGAACTCCCACACCTGGGCAAATTGTGCCCATGCCCAATCATTGTATCACCCTCCCCATTAGAGGGGAAAGTGGGTGCTGCCTGGTACCCCAGAATGAAGAGCCCCACATGCCTGGTCCTCACCAGCTGTCCCCAGCCTTGGCAACCAGCCAAAAAAAAAAAAAGAAAAAAGAAAAGAAAAAGAAAAAAAAAAAAGCAGCCTGCCCTTTGAATTAGGAATGCAAAAAGGTCAAGCTGCCTGACTCCTGACCCTTTCTGGTGCTTCCTCCCAGCTGCTTTTCCCATCCTGACCCTCACACCCAACCTGGGCACAGTGCTCTGCCTGCCCTCGTGGCTGTGGAGCAAGCTGGTTGGTCACTGGGCATCTGTGAGCAGGCTGGGCATGAAGAGCCGCTGGGGTTTGGTTCTCCCTGGGCAGCCCTGCTGGTGGAAGAAAAAAGGCGGGCAAAGGGGGCAAAGACACTCGATAATGTTGGAGGAGAAGGGCACAGAGGGGTTTGGGTTGTGGATTGTTGGGCTGAGTTTTTAAATCTTTCTTTCTTTCTTTTTTTAAGAAAAAGCCCCCATCCTGTGTCATCATTTTTATGGGATCTGCAATTCTGGCAAAAATCTGTCTTTAATTTAGCTGTCCATATAAAAATCCTCACTGTATAATAATGAACAGATGCCATGGAATTTAAGCTGGAGCTTCGGCTCCTCCCCGCCTTCCCCCCGCGCCTGGCACCGGGCACCGGGCACCGGCTGAGTGGCACAGACTGGCACCAACGCGCGAGCAAAGGGTGGGCTGGGGGCGACCTGGGCTCGAAGCCAGGGCGCTGAGGTGGTGAAGGGGTGTTCAGGCACCAGGCTTGGCCAGGCAGGAGCTGTTTCGTGGCGGCACCAAGGGAGAAGTCTGAAAGATTTTTCTGATTTTCAACAAAATGATCAGTAGTTAAGGGTTTGGGTTTGGTTTTGCTTTGGGGTTTTGTGGTTCTCCCCAGATATTTTTTAAAAGCACCGCCCTCCCCCCAGTATAAACCCAAATGTTTTCGATGTTTTAATTGAGTTGTTTGTAACCCTCCCCCTGCGCCGCGCCGGGGCCTCGGCTTCAGAGCCCCGCGAGCGCGAGTTCGCTGCAAGCGGGATCCGTGCCTCCTCCCGCCGGCCCGCTGCCGCCGCGGATCCCAGGCGCCGGCGCCTCCAGGGGCTCCTAGGCAGCTCCCGCGGGGCAGGAGCACACTGTGTGACACCTGATTTGGGGAGCGGGAGAGATGAAGTCAACAGAGAAAATCCCACTTGCCCTACACCTATTCTCTCTTTTCCCAAGGGGAAAGAAAAAACTATTCGAGTCCGCTGTCCCTTGCTGCCTCCGCCTGCGGTCGAGAGGGCAGGCATCCACTCGAGATTGAGGGGCTGGTTCTGAGCCCCCACCCCCATCCCTCTCCTTTAATGCGACTCTGGCGAGAACAGATGTCCCAAGCCGGGCGGACTGCCCAGACCCCGCCCAGCTGTGCCCTTGGCGAAGACTTGGCTGAGGGTAGAAACTGGCATGCGGGTCCCCAAAAGGACTTGGGGGCTCCCTCGGCCCTAGCGGGACCTGACCTCACAGCCTTGGCCTCCTGGCCAGCACAGCCTCAGGCAGGAGGCGGAATCGCCCCGGAAAGAGCCGGTCCTAATATTAATTCGAAAAAAAAGGAATGAGACGCAGACAGAGGTGGAGAGAGGCCGAGAGAAAGGTTCGAATAGCCGAACTGCAGGCACACACTCCGGGTATGGAACCTGCAGCCCAGTCTGTCCAGGGAGACCGAGCTGCTCTTCTGCGCTGGCGCTGGCGGGCGAGTTGGCAGCACCAGAACCACACCCGAGCGCACATCTGGGCAGCTTCTCCACCCAACGCAATGCCCCAGCTCCTTTGGCACAGCCAGCGTCTAGGGGTTCCTCACCCTCTCCCACCAGCGTGCCAGTTTCCCCACCCGCACTGGGGGGCTGAGGCCCCTAGCCCCTGGAATTTCCCCCCAGACACCCGTTGCCCTCCGGCTTGTCTCGGTATTCTCCTGCTGGCACTCCCGCGTGGGTAGGGCGCTCCCATCTATCCCAGTGCTTCAGGATGGAGAAAGTTTACAAGAGCAGAACAGCTCTCCTGAGGTGTCCGTGCCCTTTCTTACCACTTCTCAGCGAGGAAAACTGTCCAGAATTTTTAAAAATGCAGGACAGACCCTGCTTCAGGATTGGGAAGGGGAGCAGGGTTTTAAGGTTTCTCACAGTCCAGGTGGTTACCTCCCCTCTGGGCTTGTGGCTGGGGTGCCTAAAGAAAGAGAAGTGACAGTGAGCTGGGTAGCCTGTTATGACAGCCGAGGCCTTTCTGCCCCTTCCCACACCTGGAAAAAAGAAGTTTCCTTCTTTGAGCGCATAGAGGCAGGTCAGGTGAGGAGTCCTGCGCTGACCCTTGTACACAGGAGAACTGGGAGCGGAGGTCAAGTCCAAGGCTGTTCAGGCGTGGCTTGCACATTCTCTTTCTTCCCACTTTCCTTGAGAACTAAACTATGGCATCTAGAACTATCCTTCAGTTTCAATATCCCCTCAAATCAACAGATTCCTCTGAAGAGCAGGCAACTTTTGGGTTACAGATTTTGAGGAAGAGGAGTAAACAAAAGTCACCCAAGAGGGAATGAAATCTCTGACCTCTGTGGGAGATCCTTGCACCCACACAGGTTTGTGGACTTTCCCATTGAATGGGGTGGGGGTGGCAAACACAACCCAGTAGAGTCTAGGGAGTGTCAGAGTTTCCACGCTGCTGACTCCAACGGGGTTCAGTTTACCTGGATCGTACTCAGTGGTTTCTTTATTGGGCTGTCCCTCTGGGTGATTAAATCAGAGCTGGGAGTCAGGGGCGTACTTTGGAATTCATTGCTGGAATAGGGTTAAATGGAGAGGGGAGAAGCAGGCCTTTCCTCCCTTTCTCTCCATGGACAAATGGCCTAGACTCAGAGACATCTCGGCTTCCCTGTCATTTCCAAACACTGGATTTTAGATGGGGGTGGGAAAATAAAGGGAAAGATGCCTTCTTGATTGATCCCAGCTCCAGCCATCAAGTTTGGCAGCCCAGGGGTTGGAGCTCAGCCAGTTGGTGCATGCTTGGAGGTCCCTGCTGCTCTGGCTGGGGCAAGGAGGGTGTCCTTTCTGTGACTTCTCCCCAGCCCCCTCCCTTCCACCATTCTGGCCCCTTTTCACCATCGCCCCCCCCCCACACACACACTCCTTCTGTTCCTGGAGCTTCTCCCTGTGTGTGCACACAAGCGGGAGAGCTAGCAAGAGAAAGAGACCTGCGAGGGGGAGTTTGGGGCCTTGTGTCCACACACATCTTCTTCTCCTGCTCATCTCACCATCTCACCAGGGAAGTTAAGTGTTAGGGAGGAGGGCAATGGGAGGATAGAGTGCAGCCAGAGTGCAGAGAGTGTGGAGGAAGGGTCAGGAATTGGGGAAAAAGGCCAGGCACTGGGGATCTCCACCCTAAAAGGGGCCCAGGCACCCCACCCACCTGAGGTGACCACAGACACAATGGCCCAAGAATCATCAACACCCCTCAAAAAGGGCTGAAATCAGGCTTTGAAAACAGAACTGAGCCGCAAAGAGTAGTCTGAAGAGTGAAGCTTAGGAGTCTGTGATCTGAGCAGGGGAGCCACATAGAGGGGCCTTTTACTTCCAGCCCCAAGCCACCTGGATTGCTGCCCAGCTCAGGACTTCAGAGAGGGTTATGAGAAATCGGCTGAGAGGAGAGCAGCTCAATTAACCTTGCTCCCAGGACAGGTTAAGACTCAGGCCTCATGATGGGTGCTGAGTTGCTTTTTTCTCCAGTTGCCCCTGCCTGGCCTTGCCCCATGACACCAGCAGACCAGACTCCTTCAGATTTGGGCCTAAGATGTGCTCCTTGTTCCCTATTCCACGCAATACGTGAGGGAGAAAGAAGGTGGATTAACTCCTTTCTCCCAAGAATAGGGATGACTCTGAGGTCGATAAGACCCCCTTAGACTACCAACAGGGGCAGATTTTGGGGATGGTGGCCCAGTTCTTAATCTCACTCTAGAGAGGTGATCTTATGAGAATTCCAGAGAAGGCGGTGAATTTTTAAAAGAATTACAGTGAAATTTTCCGGAAAATGGGGAGAATTCGGCCCAGAATTCCGACAGGTCCTTGGGAAGGGCCTCACGCTGTTCGGTCCTCCGGGGGTTGGGCTGGCGCGGCCTCCCTCTGCGGAGAGAAGGAGCGAGGCTGCACGAGAGTCAGCACCCGTGATCATCGGACAGCTCCCGGTTCGGGGCCCTGCTCCAAATGCAATCGTCCAGAGGTGGAGGAGAGAGGGCATCCTCTCTACTGAGGAGACTGAGAGAGTTTGGTCATTTGGGGGAGCCGCCCAGCTGAAGGTCAGTATAATCTGATCCACCCCTTTAGGGTTTCCTTCTTCAGCTACCTTTCCTTTTCCCACTTTTGTCAGGAAACTGTCATTTTGGGATCTTGGATACAATCTTTAAAAGCCTTAGCACGCCTGACCTCAACCCCAAACCCACACTACAGCCCTCATTGCGGACCTAAACCGAGCAAAAGTATTTTTTTAAAAAAAATTTAAATAAGCTGCGTTAGAAACAGCAGGGTTCCAGTACTCCTAAGTGTATTTAGGCTTTGGAATGGGGGTCTTTAGGACTAAGCCCCCTTTCCAAATAGTCCAGGGGTCCAGTGGGCACTGGTATGGGGGGTCCTTTCAGGGACGTCAATTCAGAGATGCCTCTGCCCCTGAGGCTCAGAGAAAGAGAATGGTGAGGCTACCTCGTCTGAGATGGGGAAGCGGCTTGGGCAGGACAGGCTCCTCCTCGGTGTCCTTCCTCTGCCTCCCTAGGTTGAGGACTTCCCTCTGTGAGAAGCTTCATCAGGCCAGAAGGAGGCTGTGTACCAGCGGGGTTCCCACTGCCCTGTCAGGGGAAGCTCGCTCTTGGATAGGTCAAGCTCCACTCTACCTGGTGGGTGCCTAGGCTTAGACACCCTCATAGAGTTCTGGGATGTTCTGTCAATCTCAACACCCCATCAATTTTCAACATTCCTGAAGCTAAAAAATGACCCATTTCCCTGAGTCCATCGAAACACACATTTAAGACTGAAAAGACTTTCTCCATTAATATTTTATCCTTATGACCTTATACTTCTTAAATGTAAAAATATCCCTGTCTGACTTAAATGATTGTCTCTTTATCCTTGCACACTTGTTTTTTGCGACAGTGAACAGAGGGTTGTAAAATAACTGGCTGCTTCCAACCTTGTCATTTTTCAATGATGAAAAGATATATTTTTTTTCAATGGAGGTGCGTGTGCATGTTTGGGAGCTGAAGGAGTGTAAGGAGATTAGTGCAATTCTTTGTGCTGGGGGCGTGTGTGTCTGTGTAAGGTCTGGGAGGGGCAGCAAGTGTGGCTGTTTTGGTGCCCAGTGGGTGGGTGTGAGGGGATTTGGAGGGTGGGAATCCTACCCAGTTATGTCCAGGGTCCCTGTACCTGGCCTCTGCACAGTCACTTGACTGTCTCCATCACCCAGAGCCCCAGCTCAATCCCTGGAATGAAATGAGGTCACCGTGAGAAACCGGTCCAGCTTTGCATCTCATTTACATAAATATTTATTAATCGTCATTAAACTGAACAGAAACACGCAATGCACTTCGGGTGTCCGACGGGAGTTTAATCTTCGCTACAAGAGGAAGGTAAAATTGCGTGTGAGTGTGTGGGTGAATGTGTGGGTGTGTCGCCTGTGGGTTTGCATTTTGCACCATGCGTTTGGATGCCTGATCTCCTGCCTCCGGTGGGGAGAGGTTCTTCTTTTACCCTTTTTGGGAAGCCTCCAGAAGGAGCCCTCAGCCCTCTCTCTGCCCACCTGCCAGCCTGAGCCAAGAGGACAACTCGGACAAAATCCCCTACTCCAGCCACCGGAAATCGCTGGGCGTCTGGCGCCCACCGAGGGCACAGTCGGGCTGGGGCGGGGCTGCCCCCAGATCTTGGCCTCCACCCTCACCACGGGAAGGGGTACAGGTGCCTGCGGGGAGGGGAGCCCCGGAGCTCTCCTCCCTAGCCCCCGGACGCCCGCGCCCGGCCTGTGTGTGCGTGCGGTGTGGTGTGCGTGTGTGTCTCTCATGCAAACCCTCCCTCCCCAAACCGACCCCCCCAACAGTTTGCCATTCCATACAAATTTGGAAACAGGTTTTTAAAAAACAGCATGACGCACAACGGGGACGGGGCGGGGGGAGGGCAGTTGCACTGGGGCCCCAAATCTCCGAGTCACTGATTGTAAGAACCTGGGGAGGAGGAGCTGGCGGCGCCGGCCCCCACATCACCAAAGTGCACAGATCCGCGCCTGGGCGGCGCAGCCCGCGGGCCGGGAGGGGCATCCCGGGGCCGGGCCAGGCCGATAGGCTCAGTCAGAACCTCCTTGCATAGATATTTGTGTCTTTTTATTATTGGTAGTAGTATTTTTTGCCTTTTATTGCTTCTAAAAGTTCTTACTGCGTTTTCTCTCCGATCCGGACTTTGCGTTCGGCCTCCGTCGCCTCTCAGC
This sequence comes from Tadarida brasiliensis, assembly GCA_030848825.1. Taxonomy (NCBI): domain Eukaryota; kingdom Metazoa; phylum Chordata; class Mammalia; order Chiroptera; family Molossidae; genus Tadarida; species Tadarida brasiliensis. The sequence goes on along the minus strand of CM061273.1, from coordinate 38,786,868 downwards.
TTTTTTTTTTTTTTTTTTTAATGTTTGTTTGTTTGTTTTAAAAAAGGGAAAGGGAAAAATGGATTCTAGTTACAAATTGTCTTGGCTTCTCTCTTTCCTTTCAATCCACATTCCCTCCCACCAAAATTAAAATCACAAAATGCTGAGACTAAGGGTTGGGGGTGAGGGCGGTCCAGGTCCAGGCTTGGGCACCCTGACTAATGCCCTCTTCAGGGAAGAGGGGACGCCCGGCTCCCTTCTGCCTCGGCAGCTCGGCGTCTGTTTTAAAAGTAGTGATAATCATGAGAGGGGGAAACTATCCCACAGCTCAGCTGCCCCTTACCAATGCCTCGGGGTCTGCAGGGGAAAAGGGAAAAGGAAGCCTAAGAGTAGTGAATGGGGATTGGTGGTGGTGGTGGGGGGGGGGTCTCCAGGGAGTGCCCAAAGAAGGATCCCTGGAGAAGAACTCCCTGGGAAAGAGGAGGAGGGAGCCCCTTGGGGAGAGAGAAGGCGAGTCCCCTGGGGGAAGCGAGGCCCCTGGGAGGGCCACCCACTGTTAAGAGGACCTCGCTGCCCAAGAGAGCGGCGGGATCGGCGGTCCGCACCCCGCGCCCGGCGCCAGGGTAGGTGGGGGTGCCCCTGCGCTCGGGGGGCTGGGGACAGGGGTGCGGGCAAAGGCAAAAGAAAAAGAAAGGGGCGGGCTCGAGGTCTCAGTTATGGAAAAACGCGTTGAGCTCCTCGTACATGGGGCCCCGGTCGTGGTGAAGGTGCATATCGTAAGACAAGAGATTCTCGGAGTGGACGCCCCCGCGCACCGCGGACGAGCCGAAGACCAGCCCGTGACCCGTGGGCCGCGAACCGGGCAGCGCTGAGTAGTGCATAGAGTAATGGTAGCTCTTCTCGTGGTCGGGCGACGAGTCCTGCTTGAGCGAGAAGTTGCCGTTAAGACAGAGCGGGGGACTGAGCGGGCCCTCGTACTCGGAGCTGTTGTAGTCCGGGCTCGCACCGCCACCGCCCGCCGCCGCATACAGCGTCTCGTAGGCGGCACAGTAGCCATGGGTCCGCAGGGCGTGCGCCGCGCCGCCGCCCAAGCCGCCCGCCGCCTGGCACTGTGCGCTCGCCAAGCGCGAGCACGGGTACGGGTAGGGGTGCATGGCGAACGGGCCTCCAGAGCCATGGAAGCGACCCGCGCCGTCAGCGCCCTGCTCGGTGAGGAAGTTGCGCGAGTTGAGCTGCAGGCAGCCGGCCACCAGGTTGGTGGTGGGCTGCGACAGACCCTTACACAGCGTCTGCACGTAGGACACCAGGTCGGGGCGTTTGCCCGAGCGTAAGATCTCCGAGAGCGCCCAAATGTAGTTCTTGGCTAGGCGCAGCGTCTCGATCTTGGACAGCTTCTGTGTCTTGGAGTAGCAGGGCACCACCTTCCGCAGGTTGTCCAGCGCCGCGTTCAGGTCGTGCATTCGGTTACGCTCCCGCGCGTTCGCCTTCTGCCGCCGCAGCTTGGAGCGCTCCAGGCGCGCCTTGGTCATCTTGCGCTTCTTGGGCCCGCGCTTCTTGGGCCGCTCACCCTCTGCCTCGTCCAGTCCTTCCTCCTCCTCCTCTTCCTCCTCTTCCTCGCCTCCCAGCTCGCCTTCCTCTTTGACCTCGGCCAGCGCGGCCTCGGGCACCTCTTCTGCACGGAGAGGGACTGGCTTGGCTGCTCGGGCGGGCCCCGGAGCCCCGGGCCCCGGCGGCGGCGGGGGCGGCGGCGCGTCGCCCTTGTCGCTCCTCGGCTCGTCGTCGTCGCCGTCGCCCCAGCTGGCGAACTTGGGCACGTCCGAGAGGAGACCGGGTTCGCTGAACAGGCGGGTCAGCATGGTGCCTGAGGGCGCCCCGCGGGCGGGAAGGGGAGACACAGCACATAGTGAGGGGCACACTGGGGTCATAGCGCCTTCCCTCAACCCACCTCCCCCCACCCAAGGCCAGTGCCGGTTCCCTTCCAGGGGGCCCTGGATGCCCACCTCCTCCGCCTGCCCCGCCCAGAGCCGGCCCAACCTCGGCCCGGCCGCCCGCCCGCCCCGGATCTCGGCACAGGCCCTGTCCCCCGCGCTGGGCCCCGGCTCCGCCCGGCGCCCGAATGAAGGGCCGCTCCCCACGCTTGGGTCTTGTCAGGGTCAGGACAAGGACCGAGCAGGGCTTTAAGGGACAGATATCTTCGCCGGGGGAGGCGGCGCACTCTCCCTGAAAGCCTCTTCTCTCCTGCCGGTGAAGAAGGCTGGGCGACTGCCGGTGGGGACAGCTGTCCCGCTCTGCGGCTCTGGCGGCCCCCGGCCCCTCGGCCGGGCTCCCCACCCCTCCCGTGGCTCTCACCCCTACGCTCCCTAATCCAATTTGCAACTTGGCCTCGCGCCGCCCTCAGCTCGGCCCCCACCCCCGCAGCCCCAGTTCCAGAGGCGGGAGGATCGTCTCCTCTAGCGGTGCGTCCCCAGCTCTCGGAGCCGGCTCCGGGCGGCGAGGACTGAGGAACCCGGGCGTGGGGAGGAGACTGAGAGAAGCGAGCCCCGTCCGTCTCCCCTGCGGTCAGGGACCCCTTGCCCCCTTCAAACTGCCTCCCTCCCACATAGCTTTTCTGATCTCGTTGTATTTCGGGATTAATGGGAAAAATCCAAATTTGTTTGCTTCTCTCTCTCTCGCTCTCTTTTTGGTAGTGGGGAAAGGTCGCAGGTTCCTCCGGGACAACCATGGGGGTGGTCCCATCTTAGCCTCTTCACGGCCCCTCCATGATCTTGTTTCCCACCCCAGCCCATCGCAGGCAGAGATGCCTCCCTCAATAGCCCCCTGAGCTGCAGTCCCTAGGGGAGAGGGACCCCGGGGCGCCTCCGATGCCCACCCCATGAGGGGGCATCTTCCAGGAAGGGGAGATTTGGGGACCCTCCTGTCGGCTGGAGCAGCCGCCCTCCCCCCTCAACCGGCGGGTCAGATCTAGCTCCCTCTCGGACAACTTACCTCGGAGAGGAGTCAAGGGGAGAGGGGAGGGGAGGGGGAGGGGGGCAAGAGAGAGAGGGGGGAGAAGAGGAATCTTCTTGCTTATTTCATTGTTCCCCCATCTTCAGGGAGCGGGGGCAGCGGCTCCTCAAGGCAGCGGGCACCGGCGTCTTCAGAGCGCCATGCGAACCGCGGAGCGAGTGTGGCATCTCTACCAGGCGGGGTACCAGCCTCTATGCCAGGCCATATGGGCTTGGCACGTCACGGGCAGCAGCTATCACATGAGAGACGGTGATTGGCATGCGTCTGCATTGGGGGAGAGCCGGCTCCCCCGGGACCCGCCGCCATCTGTCACTCTCTACTCCAAAAAAAAAAAAAAAAAAAAAATTAAATAAATAAAGGAAATAAATAAATATCTCTGCCGCCCTCCCCTCCCCGCCCAACGCAGGGAAAGCAGGGATTGAGAGGGAGGTGGGAGGAGTTGCCCCCCTTGGATATAGAGCCCCCCACATGGGAACAATGGGGAGGCAAGACTGAAAATTGGGGGGTTGTGGTGGCCCCAAATTCTTTGCTCCCTCCAGGGGTCCTGCTCTGTCCATTTTTTCCCTTGCAGGCCCCCAAAGGTGGGTCAGGGGCCAGACCCTCAAGTCTGGAAAAGAGACCTCTATGCTTGCCCCCCCCCCCAGGAGAATCCCCTTGGCCACAAAAGGACAGCTGAGGCCCCCTCCCAGGGTGGGTGTGGGGGGTGTCCCTGGCCCAAGCCCCATAGGTAGATGTTGGCACCATGCCATCCCTCATCCCTGTCTGCCCCTCCCCCATCCACCCTCATGCACACACAACATATGTGGCTGAACGAAATTCAAACCAAGGGAAAGACAGAGAAAAGGAAAGACTTGCCTGGATGTCTGTGCCTCTGCATGGGCGTGTGTGTGTCTGTGGGGACATGCGTATATATCTGTGGAGTCAGCCGATGGGAGAGGTTTCCTTGTGTGTTTGGGGGTATATTATGTTAGGGTGGAGTAGAAAGGAATCCCTGGGATGAGCCTCTGCATCTACCATCTGGGGATGGGGGAGAGGGTCTCAGTCTAGATTCCTAACCCAGAAACCTCTCACTCCTCACCCGCCAACATCCCCTCCCCCTGCTAGACAAGTGACCATCCCACCAGCATCTTTCTTTCCTGGCCTTCTGACTCCATTATCTGAAGGGGGAGGGGCTGGGCTGGGAATTGCCTAAAGTTCTGGGAGAAGCCTCAAACATTCTCCTTCCACTGCACAAAATATACTGAAAATACTGAAGCCAAGTCCAGCAGTCCTAAGAGTGACCAAAGGGAGGTGGGTCAGACAGGTGTCTTGATAAGAAAGGTAGGAAATTGCAGTTTTATCTTATAGCTCACCTTTCAACCAACCCTGTCACTGGCTGTCACTGGGCCAGACACAGATACAAATGGCATGGATTGAGGGAGGTAACTTTATTTATTTTTATTATTATTATTATTATTTTTTTTTATCCTCACCTGAGGACATTTTTTCATTTTTTGTTCAGATAGAGTGGGAGGGAGAGAGAGGGGGAGAGAGAGAGAGAGAGAGAGAGAGAGAGAGAGAGAGAGAGAGAAACATCGACGTGAAAGGGACACATTGAGTGGCTGCCTCCCGCACGACCAACCAGGGCCGGGGACAAACTGCAACCGAGGTACATGCCCTTAGCGGGAACCGAACCCGGGTCTCTCTGGACCGCAGGCTGACGCTCTAACCACTGAGCCAAACCAGCCAGGGCGAGGGAGGTAACTTTAGATACACATACACCTGTTCCTCACCCTGTGGTGCAGAAAATGGATACACACCCCTACTCAGATATATACCTGTGTGTGAGCAGGTAATCATAGCCAGGTGTAGAAAGACCCTTGTCCACACCCTGATTCAGCCATTTGTGTGTTTCAGACCCACATTTCCTGTCCCTCTCCCCACCCTCCAGATTACATATGTACAGACAACTTCAATTACACCTTAAGCACACACACACTTTGATGTAAACCATGTGCCAAGCACTGTAGTGCTGCAAAGATGGGGACTTTACCCTCAGTCTGGACAGATTCAGTTTTCTCCCTCTAGGAGCCTCTGGAGAGGTTCTTGGGCTGGTAGGACACTGATCTGATGCTTGGTAGAATGAATTTAGTTCAAATAAGAGGCACATACAATGGCTAAGGAGGCCTTGGAGAAGGGGGGCTGGTGCTGTCTGAAGTTCTCAGAGGCACTTGGTGGGAACCAGAAGGAGACTCAGAAAGAATCCCAACTCCTCCTTTCACAGAGGCCCACAGAGGGGAACTCACTTGCCTAGGACACACAAGTGGGAAGCAGAAGCCTGGGACTTTACTCCCAGCCCAGTACTCCTTCTACATACAGCCCCACAATCTGCCTCAGTGGCCTCCCAGTATGAGAAGCTGATAGTGAGTTTTCCTCCATTCATGGATCCTGAGTCTGCCTATGGCAGATGGTCTGGGGCATTCGGGCCATGGCAGAGAGAGAGCCCAAAGGATAGGCCTCTGGAGGGGCAGAGACTCAAGTATGCTGGCGAGGACCCTATCCAAGTTCAAGAGCTTTACTGTCCCTTTACTGAGGGTAGAATCTTCAGTCCTGACATGTGGCCCTTCTTGAGCTCCCCAGTTGTATGGCATTTGGTTACCTGCACATGCTTTCCTGGCCAACCCCACTTACCAGCTTTAAAGAATGCTGAATGCCTTGAGCAAGTTACATAATGTCTTATAGTCTTGATTTCCCCATCTATAAAATGGGGATAATTATGCTACACCTCATAGAGCTGTCGTTAGTACTAAATGGGATAACACATGTAATGAGTTTAGCACAGGGCCAGCAATATAGTGAGCCTTCAGTAAATGCCAGCTCTCATTTTTATTAAAGCACCTTGTAAATGGTAACATGCTTTACAATATTAATTTCATGCACATACTGCCCCCACCCCCACACACATTTAGAATGCTTTGTCTATATGGGAAGTGAATTTTTGTTGAATGAATGGGTGAATGAATGGATGTGTCAGTGAATGAATGCCTCCGTAGGGTGGAAAGATATGTCTGCCCCCTCCTTTGGACACAGGTTCAAGTCAAGCCTCTAGGCAGGAGACAGGAAGCAGAACCTTGCTGAGGATAGGGGAACCCTTGGGAGGTCCCTCTATCCCTCCTGTCTCCTGTCAGGAATGACCTCGGCTTTGGGGGGTCTGAGAAGCCCCCCTCAGAGTAGGAGGCCTGAGGGGGTGGGCTAGGGGTATGCCTGGGAGTATGGGGACCTTCATCCCTATCAGTCTGCTTCCTGCCCCCGTCTTTTCTTCCTTCAGAAAAATGGAACAAGTTTTTCTCACTCAACACATTTCAACTTTTTTTTAGAAGATACAATAAAAAATAAAAAATAAAACAACGGGAAAATTGGAACAGAGGGAGGTGTGGGATGGGCCCGCCTCAGACATGGGCTTGAAAGAGGCACCACACACGTGGTGGCCACGAGCAGGCACGACCGCCCAGGGACCTGCTCCTCTCCATGCCCAGAGCTGCAGAGATGCAGTGACAGACAGACAGAAAGAGCCAGAAATGGAAGGAAGGAGATGGAAGGAGAAGGACACCCAGAGATGCCATCTGTTCCTCCCCCTGGCATTGGGGGAAGGGAGTTGGTGAGGGGCCTAGTCCCTGGTCTCTGAGATGGAAAGGGGAACGGCGGGCGGGCGGCACCTCCGCCAGGCCCGGGAGGCGCCCACTTCCCTGCCCACCCCCACCCCAGGGAGCTGGGAGCTCGGGGCCCAGGTTCCCATGGAGACAGCCGCCCGAGGCCACAGTCCGGCCCCCAAGATGGCTGCTGGGAGGGCGGCGGCCATCTTGTGCAGCCAGGCCCGCGGGCGGCCCGGGCGCCGGGCCTTCCCGAGCAGCCTGGGCCCCGTCTTGCTCCGGGGATGGGGTGAACCTCCTGCAAAGCCGCTCTCATGACACCCCGGCTCCACCAAAATAAACACACACACGCGTGACTCTGCAGAGGCTCCGCTCCATCCTGACGCCCAGGAGGACACCTCGCCAGAGCCGCCGCCAACACCCTGCCCCAAATAAGATGGGTGGGGGCAAGTGAGCCGGAGAGGGAGGCCTGCCTTCCCACCCAAGTGCCAGGGCGTGGGGAGCAGGTGGGTTAGGAGCCGGTGTCCCTGGCCAGGGCCGTAAATCCACCTCCTGGGGCGTCCGGGCCTAGGTGGGCCGGCGAGAGGGAGCCCAGGAGGGGCGGCCTGTGCTCACCCCACTGCCCGTTGGAGGGGAAGGGCAGGGACCGCGAGGTCCTCCGAGGGCCTGTGCTCCTGGCACTAGCTGTGCTGTGGGGGGAGGAGGAAGGAGAGGGGGCAGGCTGGCACTACCCAGGCGGTGCCTGTTCCATCAGTTGGGGATGCTCGAAGCTTCCTCCTGAAGCATAAGAGCACCTGCCACCCCCTTCCCCAGCCCCCTGCCCCACCTCGAGTCCTAAAGGATCTTGGGGGAGGGGGACCTGCCGCTTCATCCGGCTCTGGGGTGGGCACCTGCCCCGCTGCCCCCTCCCCCGCCCGCTGCAGTGTTCTGGGGAGCGGCGGGCATGCCAGATGGCGTGGCTGAGAATGCGGCGACGTTGCCGGGAGGTGAGGGCTGGCACGGGTGATATGCGGCTGCGTGCCTTGTGGTGCCACGGGGGAGGGGGAGGGGAGGACCAGTGAGGTGTAGCCCCTCCTCCCTGCTGACCTCCTGTCCTGACCTCAGGCACAGGACCAGGATTCTCTGCCTTCCTTTGCCTGTGCCCTGGGCTCTCACTCCGGTCTAGGCCCCACCAGAGGTGGGTGGGCACATGCCCATGGAGCCAGGTGTGATGCTGAGATTCCTCAGTCAGACGCCTGCTGCACCCTTGACCTTCTCCCCCGAACACAGGACAAAGGGCGATGGAGCAGACCTGCCAGTCCTTCAGCAAAGCCAGGCCCTTCCGGATTATTCCTTTGCTCCAAGAGAGTAGAGTGACCTTTGCCTCCTAACCTTTGACTTCTGGCTTCTAAGCCCCATTTTTGCTATAGAAGCTCCTTTCCTGATCAGTGCTGGTCCCTGAGTCTCCCTTTTCTCAAATGGTTCCTGGATGGACACCTCCTCCCGGGAGCCTTCACTGACCTCCCCCGGCAGGGCAGCTTTAGCATTGGTACCCTTTCAGATGATCCATTTAGCCATCTGTCTTCCTGACTTGACCATGGTGGTGAATATATCTCAGCAGTCCAGTGTTTCACACAGGCTGTATTGAGTTGGTGCTCAATAAATGCTTGTTGCATTAATGCCTGGCTGGCTTAGAGGGTTTGGGGTACTTCCCTGGAGAGTCTCCTAAAGCAGTAAGGCCCAGGGTTCCAGGTCAAACCCAGAGCCCCCTCTCCTCTTGTCCTTTGCACAAATTTCAGTTTGGGGAGGTGGACTTGGATTGGGGGGTGGTGTCTCAAATTCCTCCCAAAGTGGCCCTCAGAGAAAGGGCTTGGGGCATGGAGGCTGAGCCTGGGAGTGCTCCACCCCCATTCCCTGGGCACCCAAGCTCTGGTTCTGAGACCACATGAGGCCCCACAGTGCCTCCGCCACCAAGGTGGTTCCTGCCCAGCTGGAGACCCCCCTGTTTGGGCTCCATACGTCTCAGCAGACTCAGAGCTCCTCTCCTTCCCACCCCACCCCACTCCTACCCTCATGGGATAAAAGAAGCTGCCTTTTTTCTTTGCTGATGCTACTCCCCAAAGCCATCCTCCAATATTTCAGAACCCCTCTGTCTTATGGGCCTGGTTCACCCTCCTCCTCTGGGAAGTCCTGACTTCCCACAGCCCCCACCCCACCCCCACCCCCACTCCTCTGGTCTTGCACAAAATCAGGGCTGCCCATCCTACCCTCCTATCTGAAATGCAAATATGAACGTGGTATTCTCCTACTCAGGCACCTTCAGTGGCTCCCCATAACCCCTAGGATCAAGCCATGCTCCTAGGGACTCCTCTGATCTGGCTGTCCAACTCTCCCTGGACACTTATTCCTGTCTTGAACTCTGCCCCTCAGGTGCTCTAAACTGTTTCTGCTTCCACAAGCCTCATGCCTAGGAGCCTTTGCTTAGACTGTCCCCTCTGCCTGAGCTATGCCCTCTCCCCTTTTCTCACCATTTCATCACCTCCTCTAGAAAGTCTCTCTGGGTTAGATGCCCCTCCTTTGCACACCTCTGCAGAGGCACAGGACATGATCTTTGACTCATGGGTCTCTCCAACCCGACAGCACGTTCCTGGAAGGCAGGAAGTGGGCCCAGAGCCTGGCGCACAGAATGTCTTCAACAAGTGGTTGTGGCACCAAAGTCCTTTCCTGCCACTACTGGAGGAGGTGCCAGTTCTACCCCAGAAATTGAAGGCTGTGGGGAGAGATAAATCAAAGAACTTATATGCATAACCAGTGGCCACAGACAATAGTGTGGTGAAGCAGGGGGGGTGGGTGGGGTGGGGGTGGGGGGTCAGTGGAAGGGGAAAAAAGGAGGGATATCTGTAGCACTTTCAACAATAAAGATAAGTTTTTTTAAAAAAGAAAGAAATTGGAGGCCACAGACAGGACAGGACACTCACCCACAGGAAGCTCCTCCTCTGCCATCAGCCTCCCCCAAAATCCCATCACTGATGTGGAAGTCAGGCTTCCCTTCTATAAAATGGGCCTGCCTGCTAAGACTGTCATTGTGTTCAAGGAACTAAAGATGCTGCCTCAGCCCACAGCCCTGTCCAGATATGGCTGATATCACTTAATGCTCCTGATCAACTGTATTTTAAAATTTGTTCCTGGAGCTATGTTCATCACCACATCTTTGTTCTGTCTTTCTTGTCAGTTTTCCAAGTGAGCAGTTGGGATGTGCTGCCCCTGCCCCTCCAAGGGTCTACACCAGAAGGCAGGCAGACCACGAGAGCACTCAAGATGGCCAAAAGAGCTCTGGACTTAGCAGTGTCTCGACCTTGGTCTAATCACATTACCCTCTGCTTCCTCATCTGTAAAATGGGAACAGTGACACCTGCCTACCTGCTCATCTCCCTCAGCAGTGACAGGAGGACCAAAAGGACAGCCAGTTATGGAGTGCACTTAGGTTACACCCTGAGGAATGGGGGATGGTGGGCACCTGATGGGGCACTGCAAGGCAGTGGGAAGAGCACAGGACAGGCATGTGCCCTGGGCTCTCTTTCCTGCAGGTGGCTCTGCTGAAGTGCCCTGCAACCTGAGCGACTCCTGGTTTCCTCCCCTGGAAATCAGAGCCAGGAATCTGGGCTGGGGACTTTTGGAGGCCTGATACTGGACAGTTCTCTGATGCTTCCCTTGAGCTGGGCACAAGTGCAGGGGGCACCTGGGTCTGGCAGTGAACACAGATGACTCACAGCTGCAGTGGTGCTGGTGTTCATAGGAGGACAACCCCAAAGGGCCATAGGGGTGTGTACATGGAGGGGACCACCAGGACAGGAGGTTACAATTTAACCAGAGACCTCTTGGCTTTGCCCCTGCGAGACTGGAGTCCAGGATGGTGTGAATGAGACTCAGCCATTACTTCCCTGTTTCACTAGCCTGAGGGGCCAAGGTGGGTATGGGAAAGAAAGGGATCAGTCTAGGAATGAGAGCATCAGGGACTGATGGCCCATTTTACAGAAACAAGAGCACAGCCTGGCCAGTGTGGCTCAGTGGTTGAATGTCAACTCATGCACCAAGAGGTCGCTGGTTTGATTCCCAGTCAGGGCACATGCCCAGGTTGTGGGCCAGATCCCCAGTGGGGGGCATACAGGAGGCGGCCAGTCGATGTTCTCTCTCATTGATGTTTATTTCTTCCTTTTTTAAATTTCCTTCTTTATTGATGTTAGAGAGAGAGAGAAAGGGAGAGGGAGAGAGAAACATCGATGAGAGAGAACAGTGATTGGCCACCTCCTGCATGGCCCCCACTGGGGATCGGGCCCACAGCCTGGGCATGTGCCCTGACTGGGAATCGAACCAGCAACCTCTTGGTGCATGGGTTGACGTTCAACCACTAAGCCACACCAGCCAGGCTCTCTCATTGATGTTTCTATCTCTCTCTCCCTCTCCCTTCTTCTCTCTCTAAAATCAATAAAGAAAAAAATTTAAAAAAAAGAAAGAAAGAAAGAAACAAGAGCACAGAGATGGGAAGCAACTTGCCTGCTGTCACACAAAAATAAGCTGGGACTAAAAATTAGGAGCCTGATTCCTGCTTTGGGGTCCTCCTGTACCTGGGGCTGCAGAGCTCTCTGTGATAATGTAGTATGTAATCCATAACGACAATGGTGAGCATAATCTGTGCCAGGCACTGAGCTTCACAGTCATCATCTTATTCATTCTTGCGACGACCTTGAAGGTGAATTACTATCTCCTCTACCTAAAGACAAGGACTTTGAAGCACAGAGAGGTTGAGGTTAAGGTTAAGGCCAAGGTCACACAGCTAGTAAATGGCAGAGCCTAATTTGAACTAAGCTGACTCTGAGTCTATATGCTCTTATTCATTATTACAACTGTGTTCCTTTCTCTAAAACCCCCATGATCCCCACACTATGGGACCAGCACACTCTGCAAAAGAGGGTGAAGGAGTGTGCCCTGGGAAGGACTGGTGTACAAGGTTTGCCCTCTGTCCAGGTTCCCAAGTCATGGGAGCCAGTGCCCTGGCCTTAGTCTCTGCAGTTCTACTGATGTATGGGGGGGGGGGGGAGATCCCTCTATACAGGGGGGAGGGGCAGTCACATTAAACATGGGGTTTCTCCGCTCTGCATCCCTCTTCCCTCAGCTTCTTCAGCAGGTGTCCTCTTCAACATTGCAGGCTCAGTGAGGTGCTTCCTCTACCAGGAAGTCCTCCCTGATGTCCCCTAAGGAAATGTCACTCTCTCCTCTGGCCCTTGGCACCACGTTGAGCACTTGGGGCTGGGCGGGCCAGCTGGGACCCCAGCTTTACCACTTGATCACACCTGCCACACGGTTCCGTTCTTCTGTCTGTAGAATGGGCAAGGAGGCCTACCTCACAGAATCTTTGTGAGGATTACAAGCGAACCTTGTCCTATGAGGAAGCACCTGGCACCAAGTGGGACCCTGCCACTCGCTCCTTCTACTCCTTGTCCTTCTCCTCCTGGCTTTCTCCCTGTTTTCTCCTCACCACCCCTGCCGCGGGCCTGGCACAGAGCCCGGCGCGTCCCAGACGCCCAAGCCCGGCATGCAGCCTGACTTCCTGCCCACCGGGCTCCCTCGGCACGTGCCCCACGCCCCCTGGGGCCGCGCCACCTCCTGGCCGGACTCGGCGCGCGCCCTCTCTCCCGGAGCCCGGCGGGAGCCGACGGCCGCCTCTTGGGAAGGGGTCCCGCGGACGGCTCAGAGGTGGGAGCGGGTGGACGGGGGCGGGCCGGCGGCGGCGGGAAGAGAACGCTGCCCCTTTAAGGTGCCACCGCCGCGTGGCAGGGAAACAGCTTGTGCCAGCCCCATTCCGCCGGCTCCGCTCGCAACAAGAAACACAATGCATAACAATCAGGCGCACGTTTGGAGCCGTGCCACGCGGCGGGGGCGGGGCGGGGCCGCGGGCGGGGCGGGGCGCCGGGGTCGCGACCCCCGACCAGGGTCCCGCGGCCGCGGCCGGCCCCAGCCTGGCGCTCCCCGCACCCGGAGCCCTCGCCCCGCTCCCGCTCGCCTCCCCTCCCTCTCCGCCTTCTCGCTCCCTACAAAGTTCATTCCCACTAACTCTTTTCCAGGCCACTTCCCCCTCACATCTGACAATCCGGGGCCCCTCATTCTCCCAGTAATCACTCCACTGCACTAATTGCACATGCAAATATGCAAATGCGTATTAATTAATTACTATACTAATTAGTTCTGTGGTATTTGCGAGTAATAAATCATTGGATGGGAGCGAGGAAGCTGGAGACCTGGCCCATTTTCATTCTGCATAAAATTTTAATGGTCTCTCTGGCTGATCCGGGACGGCAGCGCGCGGAGAGGCTCTTAAAGGGCCAGTGGCGGCGGGAAGGGGCAGGGGCGGGGAGCGCGGGGCGACTCCAGCGGGGCGGCGCCCTGGGCGGGCTTGGAGAGGCAGCCCCAAACCCAGCAGAGGCCGCTTCCAGCGTGGGGTTGGCTTTTACCCCGCCGCTCCTGGGCTGAGTGTCCTTCTGTGTGGCTTCTAAGGAGAGAATCCGGTGGGGAGGAGGGTAAGCTCGGCTTCTTTAAGAAAGGAAAGAGGGCAAGGAGCCGTGAGGCCAATGCCAAGGCCTTGGGGAAGAGGGGAGGCTGGGAAACAGAGATGAAGACTCCACCTGCAGGATGGCTGAGTAAACTGAGGCACCGGACAGGCCAAGCTTAGCTCTCACCCCTGCCTGTCCCAAGGGGAAGGAAGTTACTAGGATGTCCTAGGTGCCCCAGTCTTTTCTAGTCTCTGGTGGGGGCCACCAAGGCTGGGGGTGCCTCCAGCTTTCCCTTTCCACATGATCAAACTGCTGCCCCGCCCCCATGGGCACCAGCTGGCACCCTGGCAGAGCAGTCCTGGGCTTGAGTGGGCCCCCGGGACCCTGCTTTATTTCCAGGAGGTAGTCAGGACCTGGGCAGAGGGAGGAGGCTGGCTGCTTTGCAGGACCATTGACTCAAAGAGGCAGAAGGTTGTGTCTCCTGATTGTGCCCAAACCACAATCTACGGGGATGCCAGAGGTAGGAACACTGAGGAAGGGGAGGCTGCGGGCCTGCCCTGAGCCAAGATCCCCAATACCAGGGTCTCCAGTCTGGTTCTGCTCACCTCTGCCAACCTTCTGCCATCAACAAGCCCTGGGTGGCGCCAAGCCTAAAGGGTGGCAGTTCTCTAGTAGGGACAGATAATAGTAACAGCAATGAACAATACTATGAATTTGGGCAAATATTTATTTAGCTGGAGAAGTATTTGGAGACCTCTAGATGTCTCACAACCACCCAGTGCCATAGGTTCTGTTACAGTCCTCATTTTAGGGATGAAGAAAGAGGAACACAGAAAGGTTAAATCCAAGGTCACTCAGCTGGGAGTAGTGGAGTGGGCTTTGAACCCAGACAGTCCAGCTCTGGCATCTTTCCATTACACTCTGCCACCTGCTGAGAGCCAGGCCTGATGCTTCATGGGTAATGTCCTTTCAACTCTCACAGCAACCCAGGAGAGGGCTTTTGGGAGGGATTCTCCCCATTATAGAGCTGGGGAACCCAAGGACCAAAGAGGTTGACTAAGTTGCTCTGGACGCACAGGGAGGATGTGGAAAGGCCCGGCTCACACTGGCCCGTGTGACAGAAGAGTCCAGCAGGCTCTCTGATGCCTCCCCATCCTGATGAGGGTGGGGCAGGAAAGGACATGGCAGCCCCTGTTGACTAGAGAACAAGAGAAGAAATGGAAGGATTTCAATTAGACAGACAGTGGGAAGAACTTAATTCTTAAGAGGTGGGGGCTCCGGGAGCTCTAGTATGTGTGAACTTTTCCTTCTTTCCCAAGAAACAGGCTGGGGGAAAGCATGGCCACCAAAGTAAGGAGGGGGTGGGGGATGGAAGGGTAGGGGGTGGAGAATGACACAGAATGAGAAAGCCCAGTCAGAACCATATAACTCAGGAATCCTGGTTGGTTTTCTTCAAATTTTTTTCCTCAAGACTCCTACCTACCCCTCTGAAAAATCTCCTGAGCACCACCACCCCAAGATTTGGTACTTGGGAGACCCAGGAGATCCAGCAGGGAGATGAGAAGATTATACTCTGTTACTTTATAAGCACCTCCTATGTACCAGGCGCTGTATATGCATACATGTAATTTTCACAATTCTTTATTATCTTTAGTTTATAAATGGAGACAGAAATGCCTGACTAGTGTGGCTCAATGGTTGAACATCGACCCATGTGCCGAGAGGTCGCCAGTTTGATTCCCGGTCAGGGCACATGCCCAGGTTGTGGGCCCGATCCCAAGTGGGGGGCATGCGGGAGACAGCCAATCTATGTTCTCTCTCATCGATGTTTCTATCGCTCTCCCTCTCCCTTCCTCTCTCTCTAAAATCAATAAAAGAAAAATCATTTAAAAAAATAATAAATGGAGCCCTGGCTGGTTTGGCTCAACGGTTAGAGCTTCAGGAGAGTCCTGGGTTCGGTTTCCGCTAAGGGCATGTACCTCGGTTGTGGTTCGTCCCTGGCCCCAGGTGGGGTCCTGTGGGTGGCAGTCAGTTGATGTCTCTCTCACATCGATGTTTCTCTCTCTCTCTCTTCCTTCCTTTCTCTCTCCTGCTCTATCTGAAGATAAATGCAAACAGTCCTTGGGTGAGGATTAAAATAATAATAATAATAATAATAATAATAATAAATAAATGGAGACAGAGGAAGGAAAGAGAGGTAAAGTTATTTGCCCAGCTAGTAAGTGGTAAGTGGGAGACTGGGATTTGAACTCATGACCTGGTGTGTTTTACCATCCTGCTCCCCCTTTTCTATGGAGCTCCTCATGGCTACAGAGGCATGGCAGGATTGACCCCTTGCCCAGAGGAGTCAGGAATCACAGTACCAGCAGGCCTTTCACCCTGGGTGCCTTTGGAATTTGCAGATGCAAAGAGAAAGAATGCCTATGCCTGCCGTTCAAATGGCCACCACCCTGGGTGAATTTTCATGGTGCCTTCTACATGTGGGAGTTGGGTAAGGTGAATGTTCAGGAGGCCCAAATCCCTCCTCTCGTTATCCTGTGGATGGGTGTGTGTGGGCATCTCCCCAGCATTCCTTGCTCCCTCCCAGCCCACCCTTGAGAGAACAGCAGGGTCAGGGAGTCGGTTAGCATCTGTCAGGTGGACCACCCTGATATGGGAATTGAGATTCCAGTGCTCTCAGGGATGAGCCCAGAGTCCCCCTACCTCCTAGTGGCTCAGGGAAACTTCTCTAGAGAATCTGGACACCCTCATCTCCCAGAACTAAGGAAACCTTTGACACCTACCTTTTGGGCTTGGGAATCCTGGTGTTTTTTTTTGGGGGGGGGGTGTTGTAGGGCATTGGGAGGGATGGCCTTTGGGCTGCAGCTCACTAGGTAAGAAAACCCATCCTCATCTCTCCAATCCACTGAAGCCCAAAGAAGCTGGGTTCATCAGGGTTTCCCCCACACCCACCCACTTTCTGGGAAAATGGGGGCAAGTTGGGGAGTTGGTGGAAGGAGGCAGGAGGGGAGGCTGGCGGCTCCGAGCTTCTCCATGCAGCCCTCGGGGCCAGGTGCCTGGGCAGGAGGAGGGGGCAGAGCAGCTGCTGGCGATTTATTAAGCAGTCACGGAAAAATTGGTTTATAAATTAACAGCTGTTTTAACTTTAGGGCCTCTTCTTCAGGGAATGGAAGCAGCCGACTGGACCGGGATTGGAGTGTGTGTGAGGCTGGTGGAGGGGGTGGGAGGCGGCAGACTCCGGCAGCTGGCATTCTTCGGGGGCAGCCTCAGCTGGCACCTCGGGGGGCACCAGGCAGTGGCCAGAGCAGGGGGTCTCCAGGTGCCCGGGGCTGAGGCTGCCCCCCGCTGTGGGCGGCTGGCTTGGTCGCTCTTTTCAACAACACTCCACCTGGGGGCGCCAGAGGGCACAGATACCGCTGTACTCATGTCTGCCACCAGAGGGCAGCCTCGGCACATTGATTTCTGCTCCCCGCCACCAACCTGACGCCAAACCCAGATCGGTCCAAACTAGGCTGGGTGAGAGAGAACCCCGGCCCAGTGCTGAACAAGAGAGAAGGTCGGTTCAGTACATGTAAGCGATCTTCCACTTGCCCACCCTGAATGTACTAAAGGCAGCAGTAAAGAGTGATAGCTCTGGAGTCAGACTGTCTGCGTTTGAACCCAGGCTCTAGGCAAAAGGTTCTGCACCTCGTTTGCCTCATCTGTAAAATGGAATGATACTAATGAAGATTAAATGGGGTAATATATACAAAATGCCTAGTGCCCAGCGGAGAGTAGATGCTCCGTATATGTCACCTGTAGTCAAATTTTTTGACTTATGTATTCACCCATTCATTCATTTCTCAATTCATCCCCTCTACAGCATGTAGTGCCTACTGTATTCTGGGCACTATGGCAGGCAGATGATGATGCAAAGACAGATGATGGGAAGGATACGTCTCAAAATAGTGTGCTACGACTAATGATACACCAAGCGAGGGGAGAGGGGAGGTTGATTTGCATGGGGCAAAAGAGAATGTTTTTGGGTGATGAAAATGTTCTATATCTCTGTTGTGATAGTGGTCATATGTTATAAAAATTTCAAAAACTCATAAAAATGTGTGTTTAAAATTGGTACATTTTATTGTATATAAATCCTAACTCAATAAAGTTGATTTTTTTAAAGCACCCAATGGGAATTTATTGAATGAGCTAAGGGATGCATAATGGATGAATGAATGTGTGAATGAATGTCTCAGATGAATGCCTGCCTGTCCTTGTGCTACCACTGTCCCTGCTGAAAGTGTCCCCTGCCCAACTCCTCCCCGGAGGCATGCCCCACCCTCACCCCACCCTGTCACCCAATCACCACCACCAGGGGCAGGGAGAGATGCCCCAGTGTGCCCAGCTAGTACTCCCCAGCTTCTCTAAGTTTGCTTCTGGGGCTTCCTGGGGCCTCCCTTCCAGCTGCCACATGCCAACCCAGCCAGCTGCCAAGGTCATGGGTGTGATGCCTAACTACAGACTCAAAGTGCCTGCTGCACAGCCCAAATCCTAGCTGACTCTGCCACCTGCTGGCCCTTTTCGGACTGTACCCCTAGAGCTCCAGGGTAATCAGAACTTTTCTTGAAGACCTACCAGGAGCCCTGCACTGGGCCAGTGTGTGTGTGTGTGTGTGTGTGTGTGTGTGTGTGTGTGTGCTCGTGCAATGGAGTCAGCTCTGACTCCTGGCGACCCTGCGAATGAGTGATGTCCACAATGTCCTGTCCTCAACAGCCCTGCTCAGCTCCTGTAGACTCATGTCTGTGGCTTCTTTAATAGAGTCTATCCATCTCATATTTTCTCCCTCTTTTCCTGATGCCTTCTAATCACTTCTTATTGAATTCTCACTGCTACATATGAGGTGGACTTTGAAACACAAGGAAACTGAGGCCTAGAGAAGCTAAGAAATTTGTTTAAGGTCACACAGTAAGTTATAGACCCAAGGTTCTTCCTCAGGTGTGCCCAGCTCCCCAGTTTATATTCTGTCCATGAGACTAGACCTTGCTTGGGGGAAGGGATGGAATATTCCCGATTGTCCACTCTCCCCACCTCCCAGAAAGAGGGCAAAGGCCTCATACCACCCTCCCTAATTCACCTTCCAGAGGCTGTGAATGTCCCTCTTGTATGCTGGGCACAGTGGCAAGCACCAGGGAATGATGTGAAGAGAAATTGTGTGCTCAAAATAATGCGCTCAGGCCCTGGCTGGTGGGGTGTCATCAGTGCGCCAACTGCAGCTGGGTGTTTCTCTCTCCCTCTCCCTTCCTCTCTCTCTAAAAAATCTTTAAAAAAAATATTGTGCTGCCCAGCTGGTGCGGCTCAGTGGTTGAACATCGACTCATGCACCAAGAGGTCACCAGTTCGATTCCCAGGCAGGACACATGCCCAGGTTGTGGGCCTGATCCCCAGTGGGGGGCATGCAGGAGGCAGCCAATGGATGTTCTCTGTCATCGATGTTTCTATCTCTCTCCTTCTCCCTCCCTGTCTCTAAAATCAATAGAGAAAAATTATTTAAAAATAAAATTGTGCTTAGCCCGGCTGGTGTGGCTCAGGGTCATCCCATGGACTGAGAGGTCCTGGTTCAATTCTCAGTCAGGGTACATGATGGGGCTGTGGGCTCAATCCCCAGTAGGGAACATGTTTCTATCTTTCCCTCCCTTCCTCTCTCTCTAAAAAATCAATAAAAACATATTTAAAAAATACCAGGCTTAGAGCTATTGTACATTAATAGCCTGTGATAAAGCTTCTTTTGTCAGTCCAAGTAGAAAGACCCAAAGTTCAATGGAGTTATGTCAAACAAGGTCTTGAATTTGTTCCTTGGACCCAATCGCCTGTGCTCCTAACTCAAGAATAATATGTGAAGAGTGGCATATTATTTTTACATCTCATTTGCATATGATTAATTCTCAAAGTGAATGGAGGTCACCCTGGCCCCTTGCTTCTCAGCCTCTCTGGGATGTGCCTGACACTGGCTGCTTCCCCTTGCTTGCTCCCTCATCCTCACCAGCCCCTCCCCACTCCTTTCCCCTCCCACAGCTCTTCCAGCTCCCAGAAATCCTGTTCTCTTCCTCTGTCACCCACGCAGCCCCCGCTACCTGGCCACCCACCTGAAAAACTTTTCCCTAAGTTCTTGAGAACTCGCGTAGGATCCAGGAGAGAAAAATCAAAGTAATAAAACCTCATTTAATTCCTAACGGAGGGCAGAACTGTGAGCTGCAATTATCTTAATGCTGAGCTATTTTTGTTCTCTCTCCATCTCTGTCTCCTGCCTCTCTTCTTCGTGAGGCTTTCTCTTTCTCCCTTTGTCTCTCCATCTCTCACGTGTTTTCTCTGTCTCTTTTCACTCTTTTTACCTCCTTCCTTTCTCTCTTTCACTTCCTGTCTCTGTCATCCTTCCTTCCCTTCCTCCTCCTTCCTGTCTCTCTGTCCCTTGTACCTCTGTCAGCCAGGCTTGCCCACCCCTCTTTTTTTTCAATTTTTTTTTCTTTATTGATTTTTAGAGAGAGGAAGGGAGAAGGAGAGAGAGATAGAAACATCGATGAGAGAGAACATCGACTGGCTGCCTCCTGCATGCCCCGCACTGGGGACTGGGCCCATAACCTGGGCATGTGCTTTGACCGGGAATCGAACCAGCGACCCGAACCGGGGACCCTTTGGTGCATGGGTCGATGCTCAACCACGGAGCCACACCAGCTGGGCTAGCCCACCCCTCTTAACCCCAGGGTTTAGCAGCCAGAGTTGTAGGTGCCAGAAAGGCTGGGGGAGGAGGGTAAAGACCCTTCCCCTCCATCCTTGAACACTCCACCTTCCAGGCCTGGCTGAGAGGGAACAGTCTCCCTTCCCAGCTGCCCCAGCCTTGGTCAGGGGCATTTTTCCTGATTCAGGGCTTCCCAGAGCTCTAATCCTTTTGGCAGAACTTCCATAACAAGTCCTCCCTGGTCAAATGAGCTCATCAGCCGCTGTGGTCCGCAGGGCCATCTCAGCTCAGATAGGCTTCAAGGTGCAACTGGTGGTGATGCCTCCTTGTCCCTGGCCTCTCACTACCTACCCAGCTGTCCTCTGTCCTCTTTATCCCACCGCAGGACCCTTCCATCCTCCAGCACTGGAAGCCACGGCCCCTCACCCTCAGCACAGCCCAGAGGCCACTCAGATTACTGCCTGAGCGGTCATGCTCCTTCTGACTTTCAGAACCTCCTTATTTACCCTCCCAAGGCACTGCCAAACTGGTCTTTGCCACTCCCCACCACACCCCATCTGGAAGAGGGGTCTGGGCCAAGCCAGGGGCTGCCAGAGATGCCCACACCCCTGGGCCAGCAACCTGGCATCCGGCTGTTTCCCAACAAGCATATAAGTCAACAAACATAGCTGGACTTGAGCCAGGCCTGGGGTTGGGGGGTGTGGAGCTGAGTAGCCAGGGTTTCAGCTCCCATGGGCAAGGCTCTGCCCTCCTGCCACCCTCTTCCTCACCCCCAGAGTGAACACTGACTCTGGGGCACGACATCACGGCCCTGACCCCATTTACACAAGACTCCTCTGGCCTCCTGCTGCCCCTTGCTCTGCCAAGGACCTAGCATGCTGGGCTAGAGTGGAAAAGTTGCTGCAGATGGGGGAGGGCTCCTGACTGATCCAGGCCTGAGTGTGACCAGGAGAGAACACACCCAACACAGAGCCCCAGGAAGACACACACAACGTACACATCTACACACACACCCTGTCAGTGCTACAGAGAGGCATTCAGATCCTCACCCACAGGTCTGCAGAGGGGAACATGGGCTCCTGCACAGTTGCCCAGGGCCTGGACAGATTAAACAGGGACAATCCAACCCACAGGGCCAGCACCTCCCCTTTCCCCCTTCCAGAGACACACACAAACACCTCTAGAGAGAGAGAGAGGCACACCTCAGAAGTGAGCACACACCTCTCCCCTCAGCTCTGTTCCTGAATGCACCAAACGCACACATGTGATGGCACAGCACGTGTACTGGTACAGGCAGCCCCCCAACACCCCCAACTCTGTCCCCCTGGGCTGGTTCTGTCTCCCTCCCATTAGATCTTAGGAGAAAAGGCAGGAGACACGTGAATCCAGTGTACATCATACAGGATCACAACCTCACCCCCTTCTGCTGCACAAGCTAAAGCTGTGGATACAGTACCCCCCCCTGCAAGCTGGCACACCCATGCCCATCACCTTGACAGCCTCTGACAACCTCCCTCACACCCACACCCTCCCTCACACACACACAGTCCTCCCACACCCTGCCACTCACACTGCATCCTTGACACTCTGACACACTTACTCACAGACTAACATGCACTCATAGCACACCGACACCCCCCACATTCACATACACACTCCCCAGCTATAGGCACCACAGGGCCGCTGGCACTCACACTCCCTGCCATGATGACTGACACGTGTCCTCCCACGCACAACCCGCTCTTTCACACTCACTCGACTTCCAGGACACCCCCATTCACAGCGTGACATGCTCGTGGCACTCTCTTCGTGACCTCACAGGTCTCCCCGTGAAACTCCAAGTACCCAGGCCATGAAGGGGTTAAAGCCAGAGTCTCAGCTGCCCCTCCCTCCCCCCAGCCTCCCCACATTATTCTCTCCGCTGGACTCCATCAATAATGCAGCTTCAAGTTCTGGGGAGACGGCAGGGGGCCCCCCAGCCTGCTCCCCCGGTCCCGGTCACACTCCCACCCTCCCCCGGCCCGGGGAGAACACGCTTCTCGGTGCTCATTGGCCACTTTCTCCTGAGCCCTCCCATCAAGCCCCCGGGCGCCAGTCCCAGGTGAGAGGACAGGCTGGGGACCCCACGGCTGGGGCCAGAGGGGTGAGGCCGGGAGAGAGGGAGAGAGGCCGAGACGGGGAGACGCGGAGAAGAAGAGAGGGAGACAGAGGAAGCGCGGAGAGACAGAAGAGAGACAGAGACGCTCAGAGAGAGCGAGGGAAGGAGGGGAGCGGCAGAGACACAGAGACCAGCCAGCCGGGCAGCCCACGGGTGGACGCGAGGGGACGAGCGCGGACTGCGCGCGGCGGGGAGCGGGGCAGGCGGGGCGGGCGGGGCGGCGGCGACCCCTCCTCCGCGCTCCCCTCTCCGCGCCGGTATTTTTATCGGTGCGCGCACAGCCCTCCTCCTCCTCCCGCTCCTCGCCACTCACAGCCGCGGCGCCCGGAGCAGCGCCGGCGAGCCGAGCGGGAGCGCCGCCCGGGACCCGGAGTCGCGCACCGACCACCGACCACCCGCCTGCCATGGACCCCAAGGATCGCAAGAAGATCCAGTTCTCCGTGCCCGCGCCCCCCAGCCAGCTGGACCCCCGCCAGGTGGAGATGGTAAGGGGCCGCGTCCCACCCCGGCAGTGCCCACACACACCCGGGGTTCCCCTGCGCTCCGGGCGCTGCCGGGCCACGCTGGGCTGGGGGAGGAGGGCGACGGAGAGTCCCGAGCCGTCTCGACCCGGCGGGACCGCCGGGAAGCGCCTGAAGTTCGCTGGAGACTCATGCAACTTTTTCCCGGGGCCTCCATCCTGATCCCCGCGCCTGAGAATTCCTGGAGATGAGCGCCTGAGAGTCCGGGCAGGCCATTCCAGGCCACACTGGGAGGGGGGACTGCCCTCCGGACCCTACAGTGTCCTCCTAACCTAGCTACCACTGGGACCGCTGTGCCGGGTCCCAGCCAGCGCCGGTCAGAAGTGAGAAACCTCGTCCCCTGACCCATTAGGTAGAGCGGGGCGGGGGTCGCACGGGGGCGGGGGCAACTCCGCTGCCCGATGGCCCTCCTCCTCTAGTCCCACCCTATCTGCCTGGGTTGGGGTTGCCAGAACCTTGTTCTGACCTCCTTCTGCTGTCAGGCCCTAGACAACCACAGCATGGGAAGTCGGGGGTGGGGGTGACCAATCATCATTGAAGCCAGACAACTGAGGTCTCTGGGAGAGCCTTCCTCGTGGCTGGGTAGCCTCCAAAGGTGGGGAAGGGGTGGAAGGAGGGAGAGGAGAAGAGCCCGTCCCCCTCCCACGACCTAGCCCAACTCACTTGTTGCTGAGTCAATGGGCTCCCAACTGAGCAATGAGAGTGGGCCAAGTCATTGTAGGGGGGACATAGGGGACCATGGGGTGGGGGTTGGGTCCTAGGCCTAAGCAGCTTTTGGTCCGCAGGGCAGTGTTGGGAACTTGGCAGGGGAGGTGGCAGTTTCAGCTTAATTCACCTGGTTCTCTTTGTGGTGCATTTCCCTAGAGCTTAGAGGGGACCTAATTAACTGACAGTTTGATTGCCAAGCTGGAGGGGGGGCAGTTACTGGGAGTGCTCTGTGCCCCCTCCACCCCACACCCGAACTATTCAGCTAGGCTCGTGTACCAAGGAGGGCAACGTTTCATGTTTTTGTTGTTTTGTTTTTTATGAGGACTGGGTTAAGAGTTCCACAGCCTGAGAAAGACTGCTAGAGGGGCCCAGATCCAGGCCCCCAGAGATACCCCCAGGCCCCTGTGGGTCTGTGACTCAGGCCCACACCTGAGCTTCTGTGTGAGGTTGGAGGTGCCTGCAATGTCCTGGCTCAGCCTCCCTCTGCAGCTAGATCCAGTTTCTTTGGAGCCCTTGAGCTGACCTTAGGTGGGCAGGGCCACGTGGGTGCCATGGCCCATGGGGCACCTTCCACAGCCAGCTTTAGCTCCTGAAGTCTGATGTCTTCAAACAAAGGGAGAGGAAGGGCCTTATAGGGGATGAAAGAAAAGGCAATGCCCCTTGTGGAGTAGTCATGGAGTAGGATGGGCATGGGTTGAGAGTCAGTGACAGGTCTTTCTCTCCTTTCTCTGTCTTGGCGTGCTGTGTGGCCTTGAGCACCTTGCTGAACCTCTCTGAGCCTTGAGTTTTCACCTGAGTAAAATGAGGGGGTTGGGTGAGTTATAGAGTTCCTTTCAGCTCTGAAAGTCTTTTATTCAAAGGTTCCCTGGGGACTCCAAAGCACTGTTTGTTCCCTGCTGTCTGGGGGAGGGCAGTAGAGGGGGAGCTGCAGGTATCTGTCCTGCCCTCCCACCTCCCCACCTCTTTTTCCATCTCCTTAGATCCGCCGCAGGAGACCAACCCCTGCCATGCTGTTCAGGCTCTCTGAGCACTCCTCACCAGGTAGGTCCCTTCCTTGACCCTGCCCAGCCCTGGCCCCACCCTAACTCTGATGCCTTCTTGGGGCCCTTGCCAAAGTCCCATGAGTAGGAGATGGAGCAGAAGGGGGGTGGGGAGTGGGTAAAGTCTGGGAGCCCAATTCTTCCTGGGTTCGTTTATTGACAGGCACCTCCCATACTGGGAAGGAAAGGCACACTTACCCTTTCCCCAGAGATAGACCTTTTGGGGAAAGTAATTCGGATTCTCTTTCTCTCTTCCCCCTCTTTCTCCCTCTTCTCTGTTCCTCTTCCCTGCGGTTCATTGATGGCCTCCCTCAGAGGAGGAGGCCTCCCCCCACCAGGTGAGTTTCCTGGGGCAGCTGGAAAGAGGGATGTGATGGGATGGCTGGGATTACTTCCCAACTAACACAGGGTACCACCCAGGAGGACATATTAACATATCAATCAGCATATCCTTGGCACTGCTGGTGAGAGTGCCTGGTGCCCGGGTGTCACTGCAGATCCTCCTCTGCCCTTGTGTTTGCTCAGACTGGGCCTCCAGAACCTAGGGTCCCCACCCTGAGCCAGGCCACAGCTTATGGAGGCCCCTCCAAAGCAATGGGTGGCCTCAGCCTGGTGTAGAACCTGAGGGGCAGCAGCACCTAGACCCATTAGCAGAGGCTAGACCCCTCTGCCCAGGTCGTTGGGTGGGATGGAATGGAGGGAGAGGGAAGGGAGGGGGCCAGTGCTGAGCCCATTTAACCTGGAACTTTCTCTGGCAGAGAACCTCAGGAGAGGGGCACCACCTCAAATCGAAGAGACCCAACCCTTGTGCCTACACACCCCCTTCGCTGAAAGGTACTATCCCCCCACCCATCCATCATTCAGGTTGTCCCTGTGACCCCTAGAACTGGGCTGACATTGGGGGAGGGGGTGAAGTGTTGAGCTTTTGTCAGTGGAGAGGGATTGTCTTGTTTTCCCCAACCCCTACTTAGAGACCAATTCAGTCCTAATTTGATCTTGTAAAAAAGAAGGCACCCAGAGGCTTGGAAGGGTGGCTGTGGGGTTGAAAGAAAAGAGGTGACTGGCCTAAAATAACAAGTAGGCATCAATATAGGAGACTCAGCTGTGCACTGACATTTTGCAAGTGCAGCCCCCCACCTCCCACTCCCCAAGGGGCACCTCCTTCTCTGGGCTGCACCCCTTGCTCCGCTCCCATTCACGTAACATTTGCACAGGTCTGCACACTGGGTGCTTCTTCCTGCTTTTCCTTTCTGTATCAAAAGGCAAGTTATTTCTCTAGCACACACTTAGTGTGTGCCAGGCCTCACTGGTGGGCACTGGGCAAAATGAGAGAATGAGATTTGGTCCCTCCCCTCTTGGGGCCCTGACCTCAGAGGGTCAGTGAGAGTTACTGAGGAAAGAGTGTTTAAGCCTGGATTTGAATGATGAATAGGAATTCAACCGGCAGGCAAGGCACAGACTGGCATTCCTGGAAGAGGGAAAAGAGTGTGCAAAGGGGAGTGGTGGGAATTCACTGGGGTCTGTAGGGCCAACCTGGAGACTGGGCTTGAAGTGGGGAGCTGTGGGAGATCCGGGGAAGATTAGAATGTGGGGCAGGTTTCTTCCTTACTAAACCTTAGGATGCCTTCCCACCCCCACCTCAACTGCTGCCCCAGGCTCTTCCAGCCTAGCCAGCCCCTTTCTCCTACAGACAGAGGGAGGGAGGGAGGCCGGAAGGGTGTGCAGAGAGCTCTCTCCAGGTGGGTTTAATGAGTTTCCAGCACTAGCCAAGGTCAACAGGTGCACCTGTCAGCCTGCTTGCCACGGTTGGGAGCAGAGAGGAGAGGCTGGGGGAGGGGAGAGGTGGGCAGGGGCCCTTTCTCTTTTCTCAGGACAGGAGGATGAAAGGACAGCAAGCAGGCAGTGTGGTTCAGCAGCCGGAAGGACTTCCCACCTGTAGGGATGTGGGGAAGGCTGACCTCTGAAACTGCGCTGGGGGTGGGTGGCATCTTCTGAAAAGAGGATATAAGAAATCTCTCTCTCCTACCCTGTGGGGCGGTGAGTGGATGTGGGGAGACACCATCCCTGTGCTGTTGACTGTGAGCAGGAGGAGAGGGCTGGGTGAAGAGGATAGGGTCAAGGCTTTCTGGGCACCCTGCAATGGCCAGAAATGTGCACCACCTCCACTGCCCCTTTGGGCTGCGCCTTAGGAGAGTCTGAGTAGGGACAAGCAGAGTAGTTGAAGGGGGTCAGGACGGGGTGGGCAGTTGGGGAATTGGGGTCTGTGCTGGGGACCTTTGAGTTTAACAAGGGAGACCTGGTGGTGGGGGGTTCAGGGTCCCAGAGTTGGAGACAGAGAAAGAAGGAGACAGCGGGGAGGGCGACAGGAGACCCAAGAGAGCTCTGAGAGGCACGAGGCGCTGTGCACGCAGGAGGCCCACTCACGGGTGCCAGATTGGCTCTGCACACACCTATTGTTTTCACTGTGGCTCACGAACTGAACTCTCCTCCTCCAGCTGGGGGAGAGGGAGGCTGCTGGAGCTGCCACCTCCTCTCCTCCCTTCTTCCCTCCCTCCAACCCTCAGAGGACCCTTCTGTACCTGAAGGGCACTGTTTTGTAGGCTTCGACCCCTTTCTGGGCAAGGGAAAGCAGCTGGCAGCGGCAGGATTTGTAGGGGAGAAGCCAAGGGCCCTTAGGGGAGGGTGGACAACACTGAGTCTTGGCTTGAAGGGGTCTCTCCAAGGCCGAGTTCTCACACTTGGCTCAAGGTGAAGCTTTGCCGTGTCCCCAAGGCCAGGGCAGGGCGATTTATTGTGCTTTTATTGCCTGGGTAGCTTGCCCAGAGCCAGCAGGAGGCACCCGGCTGGGAGTCGGGGGCCGGGCGGGGCAGCAGGCACACACAATGCACCCTCTGTGCCTGTCCTCGAGTTGGCAGGAGTGCAGTGCCCTGCTCACTGCACTGGAGGTTTCCAGCCTGTATCTACCCCTCTCGGGCTTTCTGAGGGAGAGGCTGCCTGCAGACCAAGAAGGAACTGCAGCAACCCCAGCCCTAAGCTCGTCAGCATCTTGTCTGTGGGCTGTGAGATTAGTGACCCAGATGCTCTAAAATCCCACCAGATCCTGGCCCCCTGCTGCCTCTGCCCAGCCACTCCTCACAGTGTCCCCTTAACCCCTGCCATTCTCCCAGAACACCCCACCCTGGCACCTTTCTCTGAGCTGCCTGGTCCTTTCCATCTTTTGGAAATTGTCTCCAGCTGCCCACACAGTTCCCTTCCTAGGCCCTATCCCAGCAGGCCTTGGTGGTGTTGGGGGGGTGGGTGGTGTTTGCTGCTTTCTAGGTCACCACAGAGGGAGCTGGAAGCTTGGGGATGTGGGTCAAGATTGTGGGGGCTGCACTGAGCACGCCACATCCCCAGGCACAGACTTCACTGGCTGCAGACTAGTATGTCCTCAGTCTCAGAGTTGTTCCTACCTCTTAGAGGCTGGGGCAGAGGTGCATGGAGTGGCATCTATGATGGGGCAGTGCCAGGGGGTGTCGATCAAACCCCGCAATAGGTGTGGGCAGTATCCGGATGAGTGGTGAGCCCTAAGCCAACTAGGCACTCCTCCAGAAATTAAAAGGGACTAATGCCCTGGGCCCTGGCCTAGGGGCTCTGTGCCTTCTGCCTGGGGCTGTAGCTGGTGGACACTCTGTCCACTACCAAGGTCCTTGGAGAAGCAAGCACCCCAGCCAGGGAATGTTAAGCTGCTGTTGTGCCTGCCTGGTCTTGTCCAGCTTGGTACCCTATGGCCTGGTGCCAGCCTCTGGGAGTGAGGGGGCAGCATTTTTGGACAGCTTAAGAGCCAAATATGATCAAGAGTCTGCCCCCTGCTGCTTTGGCCCTAGTCTGGCCCCCAGCAGGCTGACCTGTAGCCTTCAGCTTTTGAATTATACCACTGAAGGGATTAGCTCTGCCTTAGGCCCATGGAAGGAGGCTGGGTGCCGGGCCACACGCCTCTCCAGCTGTAGAGGCTGTTTCTCAGGCCTTGCTGACGCTGCCTTCCTGGGTGCCCCTGTGGCAGCCGTGCAGCGCATTGCCGAGTCTCACCTGCAGTCCATCAGCAACCTGAGCGAGAACCAGGCCTCAGAGGAGGAGGATGAGCTCGGGGAGCTGCGGGAGCTGGGCTACCCAAGAGAGGAAGAGGAGGAGGAGGAGGATGAAGAAGAGGAGGAGGAGGAAGAGGAGGACAGCCAGGCTGAAGTCCTGAAGGGCAACAGGGGCTCTGGTAAGCTGCAGGGACTGTGAAGCCTGAGTCCCACCACCACGGGCCAGGTGGAATCCTCCTGGAGTGGCCTGGGACACCCCCTCCCAGTTCACAGTTTCTCACACATGTAAACTGCAATCACACTACAAGGGCCTCCCTATCCTCTCACCCCACAGGATGCCTCCCACTCAGCCTTACCTGACACCTGGGCTGCTCACATCCTTGCCTCAGCCATCTCCCAATCAGCTTTTTCCTAATAAGTCCTCTCTTCCCTAAGAATTAAGGCAAGGCCACATGAATTTTGCGGCTGGACCCAAGGAAGGACTTCCTATCCATGGTGGTGAGGGGGTGCAAGGAGATGCAGGGGTAGAGGATGAAGATTGTCCAATGTCCCCATCACTTGCATTTCTGAACGTAGGATGTGGTCTCTATTGGGAGGCAGAGGGGGCTGGCTGGTAAGTCCTCTTCAGGACCCTGTAACTGTTTCTCTTTCATTTCCTAGGCTGGGGTAAGAGGGTGCCCTCTAGTGTCTAGACAGAGAATCTAGGATTCAAGAGCCATCTGATCCTCAGCACCTCCCACCACAGCTACCTGGGAAGAGAGGGATAAGGGAGGGGTCTAAGACCTACACAGAGAGCCTCAGAGCCGGAGGCCCCAAATCCAACAGTCTCCACAGAGGTTCGCAAGGCCCAGAGAATTTCTAGGCAGAAAGATCTCAGACCTTCACGGCTGTTTGTCCCATGCCTGGTCATGGAAGGCTGCATGTCTATTCCTCCTAGTGCACACAAAACTTTTTGGTCCCATTATTTATGGGGATGAAAACAGTTGACCACCCCTGCTTGATGGGTCCAGCCTTTACACCCAGACGGAATGTCTTGGGCCTCCTCTCTGCATCTCTGGCCATCAGGACATCAGCCATGGGAGCAGAAGCTCTAGCTAGAAGAATTAAGTCGAGTCCTGCTGAGACCACCCAGAACAGGTAGAGAGGAGGTGAGAGGAGATTGTTCCCTCAGAAAAGCAACAAGGCAGTGGATTGAATGACAAGACTACTAAGGAGCTATATCAATTGCCACCACTCCCAGAGTGGCTCCTGGGTGCAAGCACTGGACTGGGCAGGGTATTAACTGTCATATTACTTAAGGTAATCTGCACAACTTCCCTCTTGCCATCCCCTTCAGAGAGGTAATAAACTGAATTATCTAAGTCATATAGCTAGCTAGTCATTGGCAGAGCTGTCCTAGTCAGGTACTCTCTGCTATACCATAATGGCCTCAGAAAGCTTAGCCTCAGCTATTGGAGACTCAGCTCATGATCCAGGACAGTCAGATGGACACTGAGTCTGTGGTTTTATCCATTTTCCCCCATCCCCAGTTGGGCAGAAGACAACTTGTGGCCAGGGTCTGGAGGGGCCCTGGGAGCGTCCGCCCCCTCTGGATGAGCCCCAGAGAGATGGAAGCTCTGAGGACCAAGTGAAAGACCCCACACTAAGTGGTGAGGCTTGGGATTGGGGTACAGGGAGGCAGACCTGGGATCTTGGTAGGCATGTTCAGGCCCTGAGTCTCTGCTTGTCTTGCAGAGCCCGGGGAGGACCCACAGCGTCCTGCCCACCCTGTGCCTGGCACATAGGCACTCAGCCCTGCATCTCCCAGAAGGAAGTGGAGGGGGCATCACTGTTCTCCAGAAACCCACTCTGTCCCCACCCTATTTTCTTCCCTTCCCCTCACTCGCTAGGGCTGCAGCTTCTGACTTCTAGAAGACTAAAGCTGGTCTGTGTTTGCTTGTTTGCCCACCTTTGGCTGATGCCCAGAGTCCTGGGCACTTGCTGCCTGATGCCTACCCTGCCATTCATTCCCCTATTCACCCAGTGGGAGGCAGGATGTGAGAGAGCTTGCTTGGAAAATCCAGTAATTGAGGGACAAAGGTTCACCCTTCACAATTCTTCTCCCAGACCCTCTCCCTTGGGCACAGGAAAACCACAGGGCAGGACCCTAAGATCTGAGGAAAGGGTGTACAGAAAACCTGTAGGTGCCCTAGATCCTTCTCCATCCCTTCTCCTCCTATGGGGGATTCCCAGTTACCTCCCCTCTTATTGGCTTCTACCAGGGTGGAGGATTCAAGCATCCTTCAACAGTCTCTTCATTTTGGAAATCTTTCCCCATCACCCCTGCTCCCCAGCCTGGGTGCCTAGAAAATGGACTGGCAGAGGCTGCTTTGTTGTGTTTTGTTTGTGCTTTGATGCCAGGAATGCCACCTAGTATACATCCTTGGGGGGGGCACATGTTGAGGGGAGCCAGGTTCTTCTTGTCCTCCAGCTGCTCTGCCCCTTTCCCCTCTTCCCTGACTCCAGACCTGAACCGCTCCTGTGCTGTAATAAATCTTTGTAAATAAATGTGCTGAGACTCCTTTTTTCAGGGAAAAGAAAGGGAGGAGGAGGTAACAGGTTGCTTTCCCCCCACACCATGTGGAAGACCTGGTTAGTGTTCAGCCAAGAGTCAGGGCCTTGACCCTAGTGTCGTCCTCTAGTCTAGGAGTCTTTCCTGCAGAAAACAAGCTTGGGGCACTCTTAGGAAAGACCACAAAAGTTCTAGATCCTGCTAGGGATGGCCGAAAGAGGCTGGGGAGGAAAGAGAACAGAAGTGCTTCAAGAGTAACTGTGGATTCCTCCGAATCCTGTCCCCCTGGCACCACAGGCCTCCTTTCAGGAAGTCCCCCTATTTTCCACTGTACCCCGGAACGTCTTTCCCATTCCCCCACTCCTAGGAAGTCCCTCTTGAAGTCTAACTTAAGCAGCAGCCCCCATTTCCGGCTCCCGGGGCTGGGTTGGGGCGGAGGCGCGGGCGAAGGGGCGGGGCCGCAGCCATACGCACGCCCCCGTTCGCGCTCCGGGGCGGACTCAGCGGCGGAAGTGGTGCCGCCGCGAGATCCCCTTCCGCTCGGAGGCGCTGCAGGGGCCGCGGAGCTGACTGCGGCCGGGGCAGGAGAGCCCGGCTGAGGGCTGACATGCAGCAGGTGGGTCCAGCAGGTCACTGGGGCTGGGTAGTGCCACGAGAGTTGTGTAGAGGATGCCGCCTTCCTGCCCGGTGTCCGTTCTTGGTTCCGTCCGACCCCTCCCACACCCCTTCCGTCCCGGGTTCCGCCCCCTTCCTCTGCGCGGCCTCGCTTGGTCAAGCGAGGGGCCCGGGGCCTCTCACGCTCAGTGGCCCGCCCACGGGAGAGGGCGTCCCGGGTCACCCTCCAGAGCTTCCCTGTTCACTGTGAGGGCAGAGGCGAGGGGGACGGTATCTGGGTATTAAGGGCAGGAGTTGGATATGGGGAGGGGTCAGGGTTTCCTAATAAGGAGGAAAATAACTACGCGTTTCGTAAATCCGCGTCTCACTGATACCCAGTCTCCCTCGACTTCCTTTGGAATGACTTTCGAATTGACATAAAAAGGGCTTTTAAAGTATCTTTCTTGAGTTCTTAGAGGTGCATAACACCAGTGATACTCATTCCTAACTGCATAATTGACACATGCCCTCCTCCCATTATTTGGGGTTCCTCCGCGTCAACATCTTATTTTCTTCCTACTGCTCTGACAGTGGGAGTACCGTTTCACATTGTCCTCTGCTCCAGCCCCTCACTCTGTACACTGAACCTGGATGGTCTCATCTACTTTCAGGGCTTCAGCTTTACACCAGTTAAATACCCGAAACACGCCCAGATCTACAACTTAAGGGCAGCCCCTCTCAGGAGCCCCAGGCTTGGCCATCCAGCTACCTACCAATTGGACAGCTCCATTTCAGCTGGAACTGAACTTGAAGGGGTCTTTCCCCCTGCAGACTCATTCTTCCTCGGCCACACCCCGTCCCAGCAAAAAACATGGGCATTATCTTAGTTTCTCTTCTCCCTCCATCCCCACACCTAAGAGGAGATGTAGCCCAGCTCACTTCCTTCTTTTCTGTTACCACCTTTGTTGATGCATTTCTCACCAGGTGATTGCAGTGGCTTCCCAGCAACTTACAGTCCTGGCTGCCTGCACACGCTCTCCAAACTGTAACTCTTATGATCCATTTATTTAAATGTTTTTTATTGATTTTTTTAGAGAGAGAAACATCTATGTGAGGGAGAAACATTAACCGGTTGCCTCCTGCACGCCCCCTGATGGAGATGGAGCCTGAAACCGGAGTATGTGCCCTGATCCGGAGTTGAACTGGGACCTCTCAGTCCATGGGATGACACTCAATCCACTGAGCCACACTGGCCAGGCTCTTGTGATCCTTTTAAAACACAAGTCTTATAGTGTTACTACCTTGCTTAAAACTCTTTGATGGCTTGCCATTACCTGTGGGAAAGGCTGAATTCCTAGCACAATTTACAGAGTTCTCTATGATCTGAGACTCCTATTTGCACTCTAAGGTGCAGTAATGTGGTACTTGCAGGATGCACTTGCTCACATTTTGCTATTTCGTGTTTCTGTGTCTTTGCGCACACCAGTCCCTCTACCTAGAAAGCCCCTTCTCCTCTTACCTGCCAGGCTACCTTCTACTTGTCCTTCAGAGTGCTCTGCTCAGGCAGCACGGCCTCTGGATCACCTTTCCCCAACCTCCGAGCTATGTCCCTGAAGCACCCTGTCCACAACAGCATAGTGGTTGAGAATGCAGACTCCTGAATCAGGCTTCCTGGGTTCTGGTACTGTTTTGTGACCTTGATGAAGTCAGTGCCTGTTTCCTCCTTTGTAAAACGGAGATAGCAATGTGCCTACCTCACAGAATTATTGTGAGGATTAAATGAAATAATGTGTATATAGGGTTTAAAACAGTGAGCACATGAGTGCTCAATAAGTGTTATCTGTTATTGTTTATATAAGAACAATATAGAGCAGTGGTTATGACTTTTCATTAAGCCTGGCTTTTTGTCAATAAGTAAAATGCTGTGGTGGAGGGCATTAGGGGCAAGATCTGGATTTATCGAGTGAGGATTTAAGAGTGAAAAAGACCCAGGCCCGAAGTCTCTGCTCAGTAAATGAATTCGGAAATGGACAAATGTTACATGGAAAGCATTAATCCCAGAGAAATGTGCACAAAGCTCTGGGAACCCAAGGCAGAAGAAAGGCCAAGGATGGCTTCCCAGAATTGCCAACAATTAATGAGGGGGCCTTAGTGCGAGAGGATGAGTTTGCCAGAGGGAGGTGGAAACTCTGGTGGGCTCACAGAATGGAGAGCTGGGTCCTCTGAACTGAGGTCTTGGGGAAGTGGGGCTTAGCTAGGCAGGAGGGCAGAGGCAGTCTCCTCTGCTGAGATTGGGGATTCCATTCCTTGATTGGCTATGAGGAGGTGCCACTTGGGTTAGGAGCCTGCAGGCACCATGCCCTGGGATGGTCCAGAGGCCTGGTGCCAGGTGTTTGGGGGCAAGCCCCTTGGGGTAGGCTCAGTCTGTGGGCTGGGTCTATGCTTTAGACTAGAAGCTGGACCTTCGCTCATGCTGTTTTGCCCACCTGGAATGCTCATCCTCCTTGCCTCCAGGGATAGATGCATAGATTCTTCAAGGCCTAGGTCAGATGGCTCTTCCTCCCTGTGGCTTTCCCAACCTCACATCCTCCAGCCTGGGTCAGATGCTCCTTTCTCTGGGATCCCCCAGTCCTTTTTGTTCGTTCCTCCCTAAAAGCGCTGATCACAGTGTAGCATCATTTAGTATTTATCTGTCAGTCTCCCTTACCAGACCAGGGACTAACAGTGTCTGACACATTGTAGGCTGTAGCATATGAGTGCTGCATTAATTTGGGCTCTCACACACCTAGACTTGTGCAGGTGAGACCAAAAATCCTGTACATTTGACAGCTCATACTTGTTCCTTTGAGTGGCAGAGTTAGCTCCATTTTACAGATAAGGAAGCTGAGACTTGGCAGGTGAGGTCAAGATCACTCAGCAGGAACTTAAGAACTGTCTCCTGACTGCAGGTCGATAGCTGTGTCCTGAAACTGCCTCAGAGTCCTAGCCCCCAAAGGGGCAGCTGCCACATCTGTGGGACAAGGGACAAGGAGGGCCATCCCATCTGACCAATTGTGTATCCCAGTTGTGAACTTTATCTGGCTGGGAAGTGACTGATCCAGACTTTTGTCTCATCAGGGCTGGTACTAGGAGGAGTCTGAGTTGAACCACTCCTACCCCTGTGGGGGACTTTCCCTTGAGTGGGTTGATAGGACTGAGATCTTTCCCGGAAGATGACTGGCCCTTTCAGGACTGACCTTGAGAACTTCATCTCATTAGCCCCAGGTTTTACCAATAAGGGGTGGGGTGGGGCCTGACTCACCAGTGCCTGAGTTAGGCCAGGGTCATAGAATCACAGACCTTGGGACATCCCAACATATAACAGGGTCTGGTGTGCGGAGGGGGCAGGAGGGCTGAGTGGATCTCAGTTTGCTAGGATTTTCCAGTAAACTGTACGGTCACGAGAGGGTACAGTGATGAATATAGTTTCTGTTTTGGCTTAACTCTTCCCTTTTCACTTCCCCAGAAGGAAGGCAGAAACGAGTCTGGCTTCGGCTTTGCAATCTCAGTTGTCACTGCTGCAAGTGTCCTCTCTTTGAACTCCTACTTGTCCAGGAAATTTCCCAAACCCTCTGTGGGTGGGGCAGAGTAGGGGCCAGTCAGCCAACTGTGCCGAGGCTAATGGCATGGGCCACTGAGACTTGAATTACAGGAGAGCCTAATATGTGCCATCCTAGGACAGCTCCCTCAGGCCAGAGCCCGTCCTTCCATCCAGCAGTACTGTTGGAACCCTCAATTTGGTCAGAAGTGCCATGTACTGGACATGCCTGGACAAGCCTGGCCCAAGGCCCTGCCTCTAACACTGTACCCCATGGCCCCTAATAGTAGTAATAGCTACTGTTCATTAGGCATAGGCACTTTGCATGTGTTATTTCTAATCCTTTTTTTAAAAATATGTTTTTAAAAACATATTTTTGCGCCCTGGCCAGTTTGGCTCAGCAGTTAGAGTGTTGGCCCGTGAACCCAAGGGCCGCGGGTTCAAATCCCAGTCAAAGTCACGTACCTGGGTTGCAGGTCATGTGGAAGGCAACCAATCGATGTGTCTCTCTCACATTGATGTTTCTCTCTCTCTCTCCCTCCCTCCCTTCTACTCTATTAAAAAAAATAATAAATGGAAAAATATACTTCGGTGAGGATTAACAAAAAAAAGGAATGTCCTTGGGTTTTTGACTCCTGGCCTTTCCCCTGTTACAGGGTGGACATTACAGACCCACACACCAGTGAACTTACTGGACAAGTACATGGCCAGACAATGTGACCTGGTCCTCAAGTGCTTGAGGAGAGATGACTTTGAGTCTCAAGTCTGTATGTAAGGGAAATGCTGAGCCAGAGTCCTGAGCTCTGGAGTTGGGGAAGCCTGGAGGGCGAGGGAAAGCTTTGCCCAGGAGGTGACATTTGAACTGTTCTTGTCAGTCAGAATTTTCCCCCAGGGGGAGGAGGTCGGTCCAGCATGAAGGAACAGGTAGTAGAGGCACTGAAGGAAGACCAGCTGGCCATGTGGTGTCCTGGGAGCAGTTAGTGCTCAGGAGAGAATTGGGGTAGAGGTAACACCCCCCTTCGTAAGAGAGGAATTCTGGGGGTCTTGCTGAGTCCTTCCTCCTTGACCTTTGCTGTCTAAGGAATTGAACTCATCTCCAGTCCTCTCCTTGCAAGTCCCTGCTCAGGGAAGGGGAGGGGAGCAGCCACCCTGCCTGAGGGTATCCAGGAAACCAGTTTCCCTTACCAGCTAGTGGAGGGGGTGTCTGGGCTCTGGACAGGGCAAGACAGCAGCTGAGGGTGAAATCCAGCTCCAGGAGAGGTGGGTTGGACTTGGCAGGGTGTTAGTGTGTGCATGTGCACTTGTAGGGAAGGGTGTAAATAGTCCTCCAACACATTTCCTGAATACCTGCTACGAACCCGGTACCATGCTGGGTCCTGGGCACGCGGCAGTGGGCAGAGCACTGGGTCTCTGTTCTCATGAAGTTTGCATTCCGGTGGGAGTAGACAGGCAGTAAACACCGACCACTAAACATGTATGTCTGGGGTGATAAGTGCTGTGGAGAGAGAATAAGCAGGGAAAGTGGACGAAGGGTGGGGCTAAATAGGGATTTTAGGGAAGGCCTCTCCAAGGGGACTTTTTTTTTTTTTTTTTAATCCTCACCCGAGGACATTTTTTCATTTTTTGTTCAGATAGAGTGGGAGGGAGAGAGGGGAAGAGAGAGAGAGAGAGAGAGAGAGAGAGAGAGAGAGAGAGAGAGAGAGAGAGAGAGAAACATCGACGTGAAAGGGACACATCGAGTGGCTGCCACCTGCACAACCAACCAGGGCCGGGGACAAACTGCAACCGAGGTACATGCCCTTAGCGGGAACCGAACCCAGGTCTCTCTGGACCACAGTTCCAAGGGGACTTTTAAAGAGAGACCACATGGAGGAAGGGAACGATGCAGAGTCCTAGGGGAGAAGCTCCAGACGGGACAGTAGATACAAGAACCCTGGGGCGGGAGCATGCTTGATGTGTCCAAAGAACAAAGAGGGACTCGTGTGGCTGCAGCAGAGGTTCAAGGGGAAGAGGCCAGGGAAAGAGGGGGCTCGGAGGCCAGGGTGGGTACTTTGGCCTTTCCTCTGGGTGAGCTGGAAGTTTGGGGCATTGGGGAGGTGTGGTCAGACTTTTCCCGGATTGCTCTGGCTGCTGTGTTCAGAATAGACTTGGGACAAGGACACGGAGGTAGTCGGGAAGCTGTAGCCGGGGAGGGATAAAGGCTCGGGCATGGTGATGGCAGTGGCAGTGCTGAGCAGTGGGCAGGTGCTGGCTGGATTTTGAAGGAAGAGCCAACAGGATTTGCGGATGGTTTGGATGTGCAAGGCTGGACCCTGGGCTCTTCACAGGCCCTGGCTGGGTTGCTGTTAACCTCTTTGGGGTCTTTTAACACCTGCTCCCTGGCCAGCAGAGGCTCTGGAGGCAGCAGCTACCTTGGGGCCCAGTCTAGCACAGAGCGAAGCCTGTGTGCCTCTGGGGTCAGCCCTGCCCCCTTCTGGCTGGGAGAATGGGCGGGCCTCTTCCAGCTTCAGTCTGCTCCACCCTCCTCATCTTCACAGCTCCTGGTGGGCGTATGATGAGTAAAGGAGAGGTTGTCTGCAGGGTGCCACACAGGCTACTGCCAGCTGGATTTGTTTCTTCTGTGCTGGCCTCTCTGAATGGTCTGCAGGCCCCTGTAGTCTGCTGTCCTCCCTCCATGAACCAGCTCCCTCCCAGACTGGCCAGTGGCAGGACAGGGCCAAGGCCAACCTCTTCCACACTCAGAGCCTCTGCCTCCACCCACCTGTGGATTCACCATTAACCTGGGCATTTATAGGGGCAGCTTGACCCAGAACAACTCCAGCCCTGGCCTGAAGTCATCTCAGAGAGACAGAGCTCAGGACTATGTCTTCCTCGAGAGAAGAGGCAGGGATGTTGTGCTAGCTAACCCTTACTCAGCGATCATTCTGTGTCAGGAACTGCTTTAGGCCATTGTGTTTAAAAGTCATCAGTCCTGGGTCAGCTTTAGCGTAAGCGGTTACTTCATGGCAGACATTAAAAGTCATGAATCCTGTCCGGCTGGTGTGGCTCAGTGGTTGAGCATCGACCCATGCACCAAGAGGTCGCCGGTTCGATTCCCAGTCAGGACGCATGCCCAGGTTGTGGGCCCAATTCCCAGTGGGGAGCATGCAGGAGGCGGCCAATCGATGTTCTCTCTCATTGATGTTTCTATCTCTCTCTCCTTCTCACTTCCTCTCTCTCTAAAATCAATAAAGAAAAAAAAAAGTCATCAATCCTTCTAATACCTGTAAGGAGTTAAGTGCTGTTGTCATCCCCATTTTACAGGGGAGAAAACTGAGGCACAGAGAGGTTCATTAACTATAGGTGGGAATCCAGGGTTTGAACCGTCTCCTGGCTTAGAGTCTAGTTCTTTCTTCACTTATTTCTCCTGGTTTTGTGCTGAGTTAGGGACCCACTGAGAAGCCTCTCTGGCAGTTTGGCGCTAGTGCTAGTGTTTCCTGAGGGTGCAGAGCAGGGGAGGTATTGAGGGCCTGTGTCTACTGTCCCCTTGACCCAGGAGATTGTTTGAAGAAGCCACACTGCCCAGGATGTGGATTATTTCTGGATATAGATGAGACTTGTTCCCCTACCCCAGGGTCACAGAGCACAGCTCCGTGAAACAAAGGAGCTGGAACTTGCACAGTTCAGCCTTTCAAAGGAGGTTGGAGGTGGGAGAGGGCGAGAAGACTCAGAGGTGGCAGCGGTGAATGCCTTTTGAGCACCTACTCTAGTGCCAGGGCACTGTGCCACACACTTCTCATGCATTGCTGTCTCCTCTGGTGCCCCAGACAGCCCAGGATCGAGACAGGTATCCCCAACTTCCAGATGTAGCCTCTGAGGCTCACACAGTGAGTAAGAGGCATTGTTCAAATTGCAGATTTGCCCTGGCCAGGAAATGCCGGCCCGTAGCTACAAGCAACTGGGTGTTGAGCTCCAGATGGCTGGAGCTTCTGGCCTGGGGTGTGACTGAGGCCTGGCAAGGACCCCTTCTGTACCTCTGCTCCTTAAGAACTGTGGACATCGGGACCTGGGGGTGGCTGGGAGCTTGGAAGTGCATTGGGGCCAGGTACCAGTGGGAAGGGGTAGAATCAGAGAGCAGCCCTGGCACTCTCCCTGCTAGCCTGTGAGGGAGCCGGACAGTGCCCCACTGCCTTCCCCCTCCTCCACGTGGGAATTCACTTTTTCCTGGAGCTGGAATATCTTGGCCTTTTTATTTTTGAATCCTCACCTGAGGATATGTTTTTGTTGATTTGAGAGAGAGGAAGGGAGAGAGAGAAACATCGATGTGAGAGAGAAACATTGATCGGCTGCCTCCTGCACGCCCCCTGCTGAGGATGGAGTCTGCAGCCCAGGCATGTGCCCTGACTGGAATCAAACCGGCGACCTTTCGGTGCATCGGACACCACTAAACCAGCTGAGCCACACCAGCCAGGGTTAGAGGTCAGGTTTTAACAAAGACCTTTTGGGGTGATTTTATTGCACTTCACTATAGTGTAATAAGCCCCCCCTACACACACTTAATTTTCCTCTCACCTGAACAGCCTTGCCCACTTACTCCATCTCAAAGCACCTGCCATATAGATGTCAGCCCTAGGAGGTAGCACTTATTGTTGCCTTTTTTACTGTGGTAAAATATATGTTTACCATTTGAACCATTTTTAAGTGTACAGTTCTGTGGCATTAAGTACAGCAGGTCCTCAAATAAACATTGTTTGGTTCAACATCGTTTCATCATAATGTTGCCGTAGGAACTTAACTCTTGTTTATATCAATTAGCCTGTGTTTAAAATTAGTTTCATTATGCACAGAACCTTAAAGTCACAGAACCTTTCTAGAATGTTAAGTCTTTTATTGTTACCTTTATTTAATGCATCTGAAGAAACCAAAGTTCAGAGTGGTGATATTTGGCCCAGATCACAGATCACACAGTTAGTTAAGGGCGGACTGAGATTTGAACCCTGATCTCAGAGTCCAGTTCTCTTTCCCTGGGATATCAGCCGCCTGCTGTTCTCTGT
Source organism: Tadarida brasiliensis (assembly GCA_030848825.1). Lineage (NCBI taxonomy): Eukaryota > Metazoa > Chordata > Mammalia > Chiroptera > Molossidae > Tadarida > Tadarida brasiliensis. The sequence continues at coordinate 38,746,763 of CM061273.1, read as the reverse complement.
GAGACCTGGACCCCACCCAAAGCTCCTGCTGCACTGGCAGTGCGAGCGTTTCCTGGGGCCCTGGCTGGGAGGTGTGAGGGCCCTTTGCTTAGCTTTCCACCTTGCTCAGAGACCTGACTTGCCTCTTCCTCCCACCCCTCTTTCCCTTCCAACCTAGGATTATAAAACCTCCAATTCCCTCCTTCCCTCCTCTCCCTAAGCCTTAGCAGCTCGGCTTCCGCAAACACACATTGAATGTCAAGTCTGCAGCCAACCCAGGCAGACTTCTTCACGCCACACGTGCTGCTCCACTCCCGACACCTCTGAAGGCGATCGGGAGGGGCCGTGACAGCAGGCGGTAGGCTTGAGAGGGAGGTGCTGCTCCCAGGGGGCTGGGTGGCAGCCCTGCTGTCTCCAGCCTTACAGCACTTACGCCTGCCTTCCCCTCACCAGGAGGGTGGGCATGGTGGCACGGAGGCCAAGCCTTGCTGTTCTGCTGACCCTGCCACCATCCACCCTCCAGGGCCAGGGGCCAGAGAACAAGTGCTTTGGGAACTGCTGAGGGCAGTTGTAGGCCAAGAGGGTTTTCACCTCACACTGACAGGTGGTCTGAGGGAGCTCAGAGGCCTTTTGAGTGAGTCATCTGAGTGAGCGTGCCAAGGAGGTGCCTCAGGGGTGACCCCAGAGTATGTAGAAAGTCTGACTTGTGGGGCTCTCTGTGGCCACCTTCTGGGGCAGGACCCATACAGTCCCATTTTTAACTGTTTTATATCTTGAGGTTCCAAGTAAAGTTTTATTTATTTATTTTTTTAGTTTTTCTTGCTTAAAAAGGGGGGGTTCTTAAAAAAACCACTGACCTTTTTCTTTGGTGAGGACTTGTCCAAAGTTACTAGGGATTAGTGGCTGCCCCAAGACTGGGGCTCGTTCTACTACAGGCTCTCACTTATTTGGGCTCTACTTTCACAGGAGAGGGAGAGATAGAAACCCTCCTTTGACTCTGGCCAGCCCCCTCGCCCCGCTTCAGAGCACCCATGTGCAGCTCCCACACACCCTTGCATCTGCAGCGCGCAGGCTCCCCAACACCTCTGCTCTCAGCCCTCCTCTGTGTCTCTCGCTCCGTCAGGGGTGTCTGGGTTTGTGAGTGTCAGTGCTGTTGCCACTCTGTGTGCGTCTCACACCCAAGCTACTGCCACCCAAGTCCTGTCCCCAGGGAGGGAGGGGGAAAGCCAGGGGAAAGACAGACAGACACAGGAGCAGGGAAGAAGGGCAGCCATAGCGCTCTGCAGTGACATAGGGAAGTGGGAGAAAGAGACAGGGTGAAGGCAGATAGAGAAGACAAGGAGAGAGAAACACAAGAGAAAACCAGAGAGAGGGAGGGAGAGACTGGTCTGATGGGGATGGAGATGGGAGGAAGACCCAGAGAGGGGGCGATGACATATGGGCAAGGAGAGGGGGTACAAAGACACTTACAAAGAAAAGATAGAAAGGTAGTTTGTGAGACAGACAGGAGAGGGGAGAGATGGAGACAGGTCTGACAGGAGACAAGAGGGCTATTAGACACAAGGAAATGTCAGCAGCCCTGGAGCTACGGCCCTGTCACAGTGAGGGATGCGCTGAGCGTGCAGTCTGGCACCAGATCTGGCTGATAGATGTTGGGGGTCCCATCGCCAGCAGCCTGTCTCCTTCCAGAGCTGGGCTCAGCTTTCCTTCAATACCCTCCAGATGGGCTTGCTAGGGAGACCCCAGGAGTGTGGTATTGGGGGGTGCCTTGGGCTTGGGGCTTGCGCAGAGGCCAAGGAGTGCATGAGCTGGCTTGCCCAGGCAGCCAGCCACAAACTGAGGGCTTGTTTTGGACCTAGTAGATGGAGGGGACTCTGGCAGGTAGTAGATACAGCAAAGTTGGAGGAAACAGCAAGTCAAGAGGAGAACTGGTTAGATCTTGCCCTCCCAGGGTCAGGGACAAATATCTAGGGCTCCCATTGCACTGGCCCCCAAATCTGTCCCCTGGTGCTAGCCGGTGAGAAGACTCAGGACAACCCTTCAAGTCCTAGAAACTCAGGCCCCACCACACTGAATCAGCTCCTCTCTGGCTCTAGACTGAACCTTTTCTTCCCCTACTCAGGAGACAGGCCTCTTAGGGCCCCTTGCAGCAAATGGGTGGAGCAGAGATCTTAGGCCTGGGGGCTACAAGGGGGTGCCCTAGGGAGGGAGTACCCCTGGGCCCCTTTTATCTCTGGGGTTCATGAGAATTTCAGCCACATCGTTGCACAGGCAGGTAAGGAACGGGTAAGTCCATTCCCCTCTGGGCCTTGGCTGTCTGATCTGTAGAACAGGAAGAGCCACCCTGCCCTGTGTGAGCGTGAAGCACGGCCCCAGCCACGGTGTTCTCTGGGCAGTGCAGCGCCGGGCCAGCCTTGGGTAGTGGCTGGTTCATACTCTCTCGGGCTTGCCCTGGTCCTGTCTGCTGCGCGGCGTGTTGCTGAGGGCTGGGAGACCCTCTGGAGCGTTCGTTTATTCAGCAGTCAATTATGAAGCACCTATTAGGTGTCAGGCATTGTGCTAGGCACTAGGAGACAGCAGTGTCCAAGTCAGGTCAAGGCCCTGCCCCCATGGAGTTTGAAGAACTATGAACAACATCATTTCAGGTGGCGATGAGTCCACTGAAGAATGTACATACATGACACTGACTCGGGGCAGGCGGGTGGGAGGCTCTGAGGAGAGGGCTTTTGCACTGTCATTTGAAAGGGCTGGGAAGAACATTCCACACAGCAGTGGACTGAGCGAGGTCCAAGGCCCGAGGTGGGACTGGGCTGCCATGTTAAGGGACCTGAAAGAAGGCCATGGTGGCAGCGGTAGTGAGGCAGAGGAGGCCTCTTAAAGGGGAATGGCAGAACCTCACCCCCAAGGCCTGGACTGCAAGGGCACAGGAGGAGGGCACTGTTCTCTTGGGACCAGTGGGAGCCTTTGGAGGGTTGTAAGCGGGGAATGGCAGGATCTGACTTGTTCTGAAAGGCTTTCTCTGGCTGTTGTGTGGAGCTGCGGTCATTGCAGAGTGAGAGGTCGCCTGGAGACGCCTGTGAGGAGCAAGTCGTAGTGTCCAGTTGAGAGACATGGTGGTGGGGCCTCAGGTGGGGTGGTGGGGGTGGAGCAGAAGGGACCAAGATGTCCTCCCTCCACACCTGCAGAGCTCTGAGAGACCGCTCTAGGAAGTCCCTCCCAGTTGCCATGGATTAGGGGGTGGGAGGGTAGGACTGGCTACTGGGAGGGAATGTGGCTTTGTGCTTGGAAAACAAAGAACAGAGCTTGGGGCCCTCTGCTCCTGGGGGTGGGGCAGGCCAGAGGAGAGGCTGTTGACGGGACCAGAGGCTCAACCACAGGGCTGGGCTGGGCAGGAGCAAGCTGTGCCCCCAGGCACTGGGGAGGACCCCAGAGCCCTCCAAGGGTGAAAGGTGGGGCCCCCTGGGCTTTGCAGCCGGTGGTGAGGAAGGAAGACAGAGAGGGATGCTATGCTCAAACCCCTCCAGCCTGGAAGTCAGGCTGCTGGCTACAGGGAATTTGGGCAGAGAGGGCCCTGGGCCGGGGGCTTGGGAACGAGTGTGTGTGACCATATGTCAGAGTGAATGGGGCCCCTGGGGGCTCTGTGTGAAGGGATGAAGGAGGTTAACTGGACCTCTAACGTGCTTGACTTGACCCAGCCACCCTGCCTCCTCCCCCAGCTGTGCTGCTGAAGCCCCACCCTCCCTGCCTTGAGGTGGGGGCCCACCAGGATGAACAAACTGTCCAGGGATTTGGCCTATGACTTGGAGCGCAGCCTGCCAGCCGTGGCCTCCCTCAGCTCATCTCTGTCCCACAACCAGAGCCTGTCCTCGCACTTCCTCCTGCCACCTCCTGAGAAGCGCCAGGCCATCTCTGATGTCCGCCGCACCTTCTGTCTCTTCGTCACCTTCGACCTGCTCTTCATCTCCCTGCTCTGGATCATTGAGCTGAACGTGAGTGCGCTCGAGGCTGTGCTGGGGGGACACCTGGGCCTCAGTTACCCCACCTGCCACATGGGAGGGTTGACTCCAGGTAAAATGAAGAATGGGAAGAACAGCTGTTCTCACCTTCCAGAGAAAGGATATGGCGCTCAGAGGTGTTGAGTCACTTGCCTCAGGTCTCTCAGCAAGCGTGGAGGCAGGATTTGAACCTGCCTGTTGCTCCAGAGTTCACACTCTCGATTTCTGTGAAAGGAGGAGAGAGACCCCAAACAGCTCTGGTTGAGCTATTGAAACCTTTGTTTTCTTTCTGCCCTGCATTGCTCTCTGGTTTCATTCACTCACTCATTCATTCATTCAACAAACATTTTTTGAGCCCCTACTGTGTTCCAGGCACTGTGCTAAAAGCAGAGGGTGTAGTGGGGAGCAAACCAGTAAAAACTCCCAGTTCTCGGGCTCCCAGCTCTCCCTCTCCATTTTGGACACTCTTCTTTTTAAATTATTATTTTCTTATTAATTTATTTTTGTTACAGATGTTTCTCCTTTTCCCGCCTTAGACACCCTCCTCCCAATTGGACACTCTTCTAGTACCCCCCAGTTTGGCCTCTGGGTTTGGTGAGATGCCACCTAGCAGCCCGGAGACGAAGCTGCCTGTCAGTGTAGGGCAGCCCCTCCCGCTGGGCAGTGCTTGGCCAGCTGGCAGGGAGGCCCGACCTCTAGGCACTGACAGGGCAGAGCGGGGCCTGACCATGGAGGCAGGAGCTGTGGGACCAGGGTATCCCGGACTTAGTCCTGTCCCAGCTCCTCCTTTGTCTTCACTGTGACCTCAGCAAGGGACTCAGCCTCTCTGGCTTCCCCTTGTTTTCCTTCTGTAAGTGGGTCCGAGTTTTGGATGGCAGGTGCCCTTCCTCCAGGTCTCAAGCTCTGGTGACAGGAAAATGATGACTTGGTTGATAGAAGTGAGGAGTCTGGAGAAGGGGCTGGCTTGAGGGTGAAGAGGACAAGTTTGATTCTGGGCATGCTGACTGGAGGGCACCTGGGCTCTGAGGGTGACTGTCCTTTGTGCACAGAGAGGAGCTGGCACCTTCAGCTAGATACAGCCACAGCCACAGCCACAGGGGACCTTGGGGACCATTTTACCAATGAATTGAGACCCAGCAAGGTTCAGGGCGGTTCAAAGAGTTTCCAAGGTCTTAGTATTCTCCCTTTGTAGGTCCTGTCCAACACCAAAGCAAGCACTGAATTTCATCCACATCCTTCATTCAACATATATTTTCTTGCCAGAAAAGAGTTGAAAATATTTTGATAATTTTACTTTTGAAATTATCTGGCTGTGTTGGCTGTAACCACGCAGCAGTCTTCAGGCATACGTGGGAATTCTTGCAAAGTGAGAAAACCTAACCTCCAAATTGTTTTCTTTTTTAAATTTTTTTTCTTTACTGATTTTTTAGAAAGAGGGAAAGGGAAAGGGAGAGAGATATAAAAACATCGATGAGAGAGAACGTCGATTGGCCGCCTCCTGCACACCCCTCACTGGGGATCGGGTCCATAACCTGGGTGTGTGCCCTGACCGGGAATCGGACCGGCGACCTCTGGGTGCATGGGTCGACACTCAACCACTGAGCCACACCAGTCGGGCCAAATTGTTTTCAAATGTTATGAAAAATTTCAGAATGCTGGATTTTAGCAATTAGTATAGTTAACATAATGCTTCACTTGGTAGACACTTAAAGTTTTATTAGTTTTCAGTTTTGTAGTTTTATTTTTGTATTTTGGAGCGTGTATATTTTTAGTTTTCTAATAGACTGTGTATTGCCCACTGGCTATAAGGACCCCAGCAGGGTCATAAGGTTTTGCTGCCAGAGACTGGCAAAGCGGGGACTGGAACTCGGCTCTCCTGAGTCCTGATGCAGTCAGCACGGACAGGTGCCTGGGCTGGGGGAGAGTTCTCTGTAAAGAGAAAAGACGGAGGACAGAGCTGTGAGGGACAGCGACTGTTAGGAGTGAGAGGGGCCATGGAGCCAAGAAGGAGCAGTCTGAGGAGGAAGAGAAGGGCCTGGGTGGGGTGGGGTGTCAGGCCAGGGCACGGGAGTGTCGAACTCCTTGGGGATCAGGGTAGTCTGGAGGTAGAGGCATGTGGTGGAGATGTGTGGGGGAGTGGAGGGGAGGATTCTCGTGTCAGTAGGGGTGCTGTCCAGACTGCTGGCTCCCTGTCTCAGCTCCAGGAATCACCAGGAAGCTTTATAAAGATTCCAGATGTTCAGCTCACCCTAAGATTCAGACTCAAGTGGTCTGAACATCTGTATCTTTAACCAGCCCCCCGTCCCCAAACTCAGATTATCTGCCAGAGATTAGAAGCCCTGGTCTAGGTGGTGGTGAAGGGTCTTCCCCCTTCAGGCTGCATTCTGGCTCTCGGCATCCATCCAGGCCCCATCTCTCCTTAGCCAAGGTCTTAGGGGTCCCATTGAAAGTGTGTGGGTGGCTAGGGCAGGGACAGGGGCGAGGACAAGTCTGCTTACTCTCCACGCTGTCCTCTCTAGCAGCGTGATGGATTTTGCCCATTAAGCACAAACCTAATCAATTGATTTGCCACCTGGGGCTCTGTCTGACACCACTGCCCACCCTGGCCCCCATCATCCCCAGTGGATGGTTGACTGGGAAGATGGAGCACCAAAGTGGTGAGAAGGAGATGAAATTATGTGGGGCAGGCTCCTAGCATCCTGTCTGCGAGTCCTACCTACCGGCATGGGCCTGAGGCCTCCATGTGTGCTCCTGCCAGGACGATGTGCCCGTAGTCCTCAGTGCTGAGCCCTGCAGCGGTGTGCCCGTAGTCATCAGTGCTGAGCCCTGCAGTGGTGTGCCCGTAGTCAGTCAGTGCTGAGCCCTGCAGCGGTGTGCCCGTAGTCAGTCAGTGCTGAGCCCTGCAGCGGTGTGCCCGTAGTCCTCAGTGCTGAGCCCTGCAGCGGTGTGCCCGTAGTCCTCAGTGCTGAGCCCTGCAGCGGTGTGCCCGTAGTCCTCAGTGCTGAGCCCTGCAGCGGTGTGCCCGTAGTCCTCAGTGCTGAGCCCTGCAGCGGTGTGCCCGTAGTCATCAGTGCTGAGCCCTGCAGCGGTGTGCCCGTAGTCATCAGTGCTGAGCCCTGCAGCGGTGTGCCCGTAGTCAGTCAGTGCTGAGCCCTGCAGCGGTGTGCCCGTAGTCTTCAGTGCTGAGCCCTGCAGCGGTGTGCCCGTAGTCCTCAGTGCTGAGCCCTGCAGCGGTGTGCCCGTAGTCCTCAGTGCTGAGCCCTGCAGCGGTGTGCCCGTAGTCAGTCAGTGCTGAGCCCTGCAGCGGTGTGCCCGTAGTCAGTCAGTGCTGAGCCCTGCAGCGGTGTGCCCGTAGTCTTCAGTGCTGAGCCCTGCAGCGGTGTGCCCGTAGTCCTCAGTGCTGAGCCCTGCAGCGGTGTGCCCGTAGTCCTCAGTGCTGAGCCCTGCAGCGGTGTGCCCGTAGTCCTCAGTGCTGAGCCCTGCAGCGGTGTGCCCGTAGTCATCAGTGCTGAGCCCTGCAGCGGTGTGCCCGTAGTCCTCAGTGCTGAGCCCTGCAGCGGTGTGCCCGTAGTCCTCAGTGCTGAGCCCTGCAGCGGTGTGCCCGTAGTCCTCAGTGCTGAGCCCTGCAGCGGTGTGCCCGTAGTCCTCAGTGCTGAGCCCTGCAGCGGAGTGCCCACAGTCATCAGTGCTGAGCCCTGCTGGCCTGGGCTGCCTGGACGCTTGGAGGGATGGTATTCACTCTGGGGTCCCTTGGCTGGTGGTTTAGCATCTACAGCCTCTTCCAGACCCCACCCTCCCCCTGCCTCCTCCCCATTCTGGGAGGTAAGGGGCAGCCCCAGGGACTTGTTCGTATCTTCCTCTTCCAGACCAACACAGGCATTCGGAAGAGCCTGGAGCAGGAGATCATCCACTACAACTTTAAAACTTCCTTCTTTGACATCTTTGTGAGTGACCTTAGGGTTCTGGGAATGGAGAGGGAGCAGGGACATGACTGGCTAGACTCTCTTCTTAACTGCAACACATATTCTAACCTAATCAGGGAGACTCGGCTCCCATCCTCAGGGAGCCCTCAGTCTTGAAAAAGGTTCCTAAGTGAGGTCCCACCTTCAGAGAGCCTCCAGTGGGAGGGGGAAGACAAGACTTGGGTCCAGGAAGGTCACGTCCCCAAACACTGACTCAGCTGTTCTCTCCCAAGGCGTGCACACCATGTGAAGGGAAGCTGGGGGCGCGGGACTGGAGGGGGAGGTCAGCCTTGAGCAGGGGTCGGGGGCATTGGTTTGCCTGTGATGGCTCCCCCACCACCCCCAGGTCCTGGCCTTCTTCCGCTTCTCTGGACTGCTCCTGGGCTATGCGGTGCTGCGGCTCCGGCACTGGTGGGTGATTGCGGTAAGATGCCACTTTCCGGCAGCTCTGGGGCCCTGGCGGGGCTGGTGCAGGGGGTCAGATGGAGAGGACTCACTCCCCAGCCTGTTTTCCCTCTCTCCTTCCTCCCTTCCCCTGGGCAGGTCACCACGCTGGTGTCCAGCGCCTTCCTCATTGTCAAGGTCATCCTCTCTGAGGTCAGTGGCTCAGGGTCTGGCTGTTCTGGTGGGCATCTGGCCTAAGGGATGGGCTTCTCCTAAGAAGGGATCATTTCTCTGATTTTGGGTGTCTGGGTTGGGGTGAGGGGGTAACCTCTCCTTTGATATTCCAAGGAATCATCTTCACCGGCTTCCCCCACTCGCCCCCCTGCAACCCCAAGAACGGAAAGTTCTTCCTCCAGTCTAACCTCAGTTTGTCCTGCTACAGAATTCATTAATCCTTCTCAGAGGCATGTGCCACAGAGAGTCCCCAAGCAGCTGGTACCAGGAGTGGGGTATATGCCAGAGTTGGTAGTCCCAGGAGGGGGCCTGTCACGGAGCTCAGCCCCCTCTCTCCACAGCTGCTCAGCAAAGGGGCATTCGGCTACCTGCTCCCCATCGTCTCCTTTGTCCTTGCCTGGTTGGAGACCTGGTTCCTTGACTTCAAAGTCCTACCCCAGGAGGCTGAGGAGGAGCGATGTGAGTGCTGGGGGTAAGGGGAGGCGGTGAGGGTCAGTGTAGCCCCACGAGAGGAGACTTTCAGGCATGAGAGCCATTTCTGAGCTATCTGCCAACCCGAGTAGCTTCCAGGAGCCTAAGAGTGAGCCCAGGGCAGGAGAACCTCAGGCTGCTGGACTGTCCTCGATGTGGGACAGTGACTGCCATGTTTGCTCTCCCAGGGTATCTTGCTGCCCAGGCCGCTGTCGCCCGAGGACCCCTACTCTTTTCCGGAGCTCTGTCCGAGGGCCAGTTCTATTCACCCCCAGAATCCTTTGCAGGTGAGGGCTGGTGGGTGGGAGAACTGCCTTCAGAGAGGGGCTTTGTGAGGAGTGGGGTAGGCTGGGTCTGTTCTTTCTGTTCCTTCTGTGTTCTCCCTGGGGAACGCCAGTACCCTCTCCCAACACTTCATCCATACCCCCATATCCTGATTTGTACCTGACCCCACTGCCTCCCCACCTCTTCCCATTGCCATCTGTGTGTGTTTCCTGTAGGGTCTGATAATGAATCGGATGAAGAAGTTGCTGGGAAGAAAAGCCTCTCTGCCCAGGTATTTGGCTGCCCACCCCCACCCTACCTTTGGAGTGGGCACCCCAGAGAAGGGCCAGCGCTGGGCTCAGTCAGGGGCCAGCACTGGGCTCAATCAGGATGGGCAGGGGCTTCCCAGCAGAGGGTAGACCTCAGCAGCTTGAATGCCAGTCAGTGCCCATTTGAATGTCAACCCCACTGTCTATCAGGCCCATGGGTCTGCTGTGCCTGGGAACCAGGGGGCGGAAGCCACAGCTCCTGGCCCCAGAACCTCTCAGGGCCTCAGAGACCAGCTCACACTCCATGTCTGGCTGGGTCAGGCTTCCATGGCAGATGTGTGGAGTGTCTGCAGAAGGACAAAGTGGGGTGCAGGTCCCAGGCTGACCCGCTCCTGCCTCCCATCCCTGACCAGGAGCGGGAGTACATCCGCCAGGGGAGGGAGGCCACGGCTGTGGTGGACCAGATCTTGGCCCAGGAGGAGAACTGGAAATTCGAGAAGAATAATGTAAGAAACCTCTCTCCCACCTGACGCACCCATGTGTGCTGGAAGTTATTGCTCCCTTTTCTGAGGCCTGAGAAATAAGCCCAAGGATTACATGAGTTGGAACCATATCCCTGCTCCAGGAGAGGGGGCTGGGCTGGGGTTAGCCTCTTGGCAGGAGGTCAGACTGCACTGGATGTTTCCACTGCCTCCCCCCATTATACCCCCCTCCCTCCCTCAGCTCCCTGCTGCTCTGATTCCTAGGCTCAGCTTCGAAGGGGAAGCTAGGCTTCTGCCATGTCCAGTGTTTTGTTTCATGATCAGAACAATATTAATCTAAAAAGATGGCAGAGAGCTTGGAAAACAGGGGAAACATCCCCGTCCCTTCCTCTGGCCAGTTCCTCTGGCAGCCGTTGTCACCTGGACAACTGTGCTCCTGTCTTTTAACTTGATATCAAAACCCTTTCTCTCCTTGTTGCTGGACATTTGTCAGAACCACTGGTTTTTTTTTTGTTGCTTTTTTTTCCCCCCCTTTATTGATTTTAGAGAGAGAGGAAGTGAGAGGGAGAGAGAGATAGAAACATCGATGAGAGAGAACATCGATTGGCTGCCTCCTGCATACCCCCCACTGGGGTTCGGGCCCACAACCTGGGCATGTACCCTGACCAGGAATCGAACTGGCGACCTCTTGGTGCATGGTTCGAAGCTCAACCACTGAGCCACACTGGCCGGGCAAGAACCACTGGTTTTTAATGGTTGATCAAATATCCCCAGACTCCTGGAGTTTTCTGCCCTGAGCTGTTAAAAACCTGAAGTACCTGTCACCTATTTCTGAGCCACCAGCCCATCCCCATGCCCTCCCTGCCCACCCACCTCCCTCCACACTCTGTCCCTCCCACAGGAATATGGGGACACTGTGTACACCATCGAGGTTCCCTTTCATGGCAAGACGTTCATCCTGAAGGTGAGTGAGGGATTTGGGTGTTCTAGAGTGTCCTGGAGCCTCCTGCCTCGTCTGGGACTCCAGGGAGGGGCTGAGGGACCCTCTGGCAGATTTCTCCCCACCCAGCCCTCTGCCTGCCCTGCCCCAGACCTTCCTGCCCTGCCCTGCGGAGCTGGTGTACCAGGAGGTGATCCTGCAGCCCGAGAGGATGGTGCTATGGAACAAGACAGTGACCGCCTGCCAGGTGAGCCTAGCTAGGAGGCCCGGCCTGGCCACCTCTCAGGACAGAGGCCAAGTGATATGGCAGGTCAGGGCAGTTGTGCCCTAGCATGACCAGTTACCCCAGGGGACCTGGGTCATGTCACTGAACTGCTCGTGCCTCAGGTTCCCCGTCTGTAAAAGGGGGATGATGGCAACAGTGTTTCCTGGAGAAGGTTGAGGAAAGGGACAGAGCGCCTGGCCCGGCCCCGTGAATGGGAATGGCTGTTAGTAAAGGGACCTGAGCACAGAGCAGGCTGGGCTGCGGGTTCCCTGAGTGCTCGGTTCCCCTGGCTGCACCTGCCTCATGTCTCCCCTGACGGCCCACAGATCCTGCATCGAGTGGAAGACAACACCCTCATTTCCTACGACGTGTCTGCTGGGGCTGCGGGCGGCGTGGTCTCCCCCAGGTGAGTAGCCACCATATTCCTCCTCTCAGGCAGGTCTCCTGCCCCCGCATCTTGGGCTTGGAACCCCCTGACCAAACCCTTCCTCCCCCAGGGACTTTGTGAATGTCCGACGCATCGAGCGACGAAGAGACAAATACCTGTCATCAGGCATCGCCACCACCCACTGCGCCAAGCCCCCAACACACAAATACGTCAGGTGAGCCTTGCCTTGCCCAGGGTCGTCCCAGCCAGCCCCTTCCTGGGTGGCTGTGAGGACAGGGCAGGGTACAGTATGTACAGCTGGGGACTTTCTCCTGCTGAGGTTGCCTTCCTGTCCCCTGTCCCACTGGGCTTTGCCCTTCCCGGCCCCTAGCCCTGCTAATCAGCTGCTCTGCGTGTGAGACTGGGGGGATGATATCTAGACCCACCTACCCTCTGTGGAGGGCAGCTCCAGGGGTAGACCAGGGTGGGGCCAGCCCCAGGCGACCTGAGCAGGAGTTCCCTTCCCTGTCCTGTCCCTGTCCCACTACCTTGCCGTTCTGGAGTGTTCGAAGGCCTGCCGAGGAAGCGGAGTCGCACTGTCCCTGCAGCCTGTTGCGAGCCTCCTGCAGTTCTCCTTCTGTCTAATCTTAGCCTCCGCCCAGATACCCCACCCTTCCCCTTCCTTCCTGGGGTGCTTTGGATCAGACTGGGGCTCTGGTCCCGGCACTACCACAGACTTGGAGGGTGACAGGCAAACGCGTTTCCTCTTAGGGGCCAACTTCCTACCTATGGAGTGGGTTCAGAGTGCTCCATGGGCTGTGGGCAAATTTAATGGGGTTGGGATGTGAATAGAGCCCAGGCGCTGCCCACCTCCTGAGAGGGCACCCCCTCCTGGAAGCCACTAGCACTGCACTGCACGGCTCCCTGAATTGGGCAGGGGTGAGAAGTACCCGCCCAGCCCACCCCTCACAGCTAGAGTTGACCTAGAATCACTGGACAGGATAGTTGAGGGCGGGAGGGTGGTGAGCTCCCTGGGGGTGTGCAGACATCTGCAAGCTGTTGTAGGAGTGTTCCAGCATCACACAGTGGGTGGGGGTGGGCAGCTCTGGCCTCTGGGCCCCTGTCTGGCCCTGCTCCGGCGGGGAGCGTTGCTAGACCAGCAGGTCTCTTCCCTCTTCCCCCACGTCCAGATGGGCCAACAATGGAAGGGGGCGGGGCGGGGGCCTTGGCTGGCTCCACAGTCCCCCCAGTGGTGCCTCTCTTCTTAGGGGAGAGAATGGTCCTGGGGGCTTCATCGTGCTCAAGTCACCTAGTAACCCCCGTGTCTGCACCTTCATCTGGATCCTGAATACAGATCTCAAGGTGAGGGTGCTGGGGCTGCAGGGCAGGCGCGGGGGAGTGGAGGGGCTCTGCTGTGTGATCCCAGGGGCCCCCGCCCTGCCTTCCACCTCCTTTCTTTCTCTCAAATTTGGGGCAGGTCTGGAGGGTTGTGTTGCCCTCAGTTACTGGAGGGCCTGGGCCTCTCGTTTCATCCCTCTGACTCCAGAGGCCCTGTGGAAGTTTGGCTGGCTGCCAGCCTAGCCCCTCCCGGGTCTGTTTGTGTGGATGGTGCCAAGACCTGGGCACAGTATGTTCTTCCTGCCAGGGGTGAGGGGGAGAGGTGGGCCGAGGGTGCATTCCAGAGCTGCACCTGCATTCTGGCCCAGAGCACTCCCTGCCGGCGCCAGCGGTTGAGGGAGGAGCCCCTGCTGAGAGCAGGCTGCCCTGGAACTAACTCCTGCCTTCCCCAGGGCCGTCTGCCCCGGTACCTCATCCACCAGAGCCTCGCAGCCACCATGTTTGAATTTTCCTTTCACCTTCGGCAGCGCATCGCAGAGCTGGGGGCCCGGGCATAGCCATGCCCCTCGCCACCCTGCGGGCCAGGGTTCTGTCGATACAGCCTCCAGAGCCAGAGAGGCCGTGGGGCTGCCCACGGAGGACCTGGCCTCAAGCGTAGGAGGAAGAAATTTCCTCCCATAGCAGCCCCCTGGCTCCAAGCTACCACGCTTCGCTGTGCCTGAGCCGCAGCCACGAGCAGGTTGTGGGGTCAAGCGTCTGGACTCCAGGGCTCTGCCACTGAGACTAGTGGAGTCCGTCCTGATGTTTACATGGCGTCCCTGCCTCCTGGAAGGGGAGCTCCCCTGTCCGCTGCCTAGCCAGGGGCAGGGTCTGGAAAGGGAGCCTCAGGCTCGGTAGGTGAGGGCCAGGACCCTGGGCAGGATGGAGGCCAGAGCAGCCTTGTCACCAGTGTTACGGTGCGGGAGCCCCTTCGTCTGCCTCCTCTCTCATCACAGTTTTTTGAAATTATTTAAAGGGTCTGGGACCTTTTCCACATGTACTTGTGGGGAGTGGGTGGCAGGTGGGGATGGTGGGTGCTGTCAGTGAACCCCTGCCTCTCCCAGATTCTCTCCCTCCCCCCAGGGCCTCCTTGGGGACCTTTTAATTTGAGCCAATTAAAAACAAACAAAAAAGAAAAAAGCAACCCTTCCAGCCTGGCCTCTTGAGGGAAGGGGAGGGTAGCACTGTGCAGGTGGGGACAGATACATGGCACATTCTCTCACACCCTGGAGCCAGTGGGGACTCAGTTCCTGGGACACACCCCCCCAACACACACACACACCCTCCTAACATACACACACACTTTCCTGAATGGTTCAGCTGGGCAGATGACTGGTCAGAAAAAAATGCCCCATCCCCCTGCCAGGCTTCCTATGAGGGAAGGTCAAGTTAAGGTCTCCAGTCCAGGATTTGGGAGGAAGTAGGAGAGACCCAGCAGTGCCCATAGCAGGCCCTGGCTGTTTCTGGGGTCCCGTGATCAGCAGGGGGCCTGGAGGTGGGGCCTGGGCTTCCTGGTCACTGAGGCACCTCTGGGGTCTCTGCTCTGCTCACGTACCCCTCTGCCCTGCCACACTCACCTGAGTCAGATCCCAGGCAAGGGCCAGGGTGGTGCCCTCCTCCCTCCCTGCCTGCAGGCTCCCAAAGGAGCCAACTTACTCAGAGCCGGGGGGGCCCATCTTGGTCCTGGCTGGTGTGTGACCCTGGGCAAATCTGCGTCTCGGCCTCCATTTCCTGCTTCATGGAAATGAGACTCATTATGTCATAGGGCTATTATGAGATTAAAAGATACTGGGACTCAGGTACAGTGCCTCAGTAATCAAGACTATGCAGTTCAGCCCTGGCTGGTTTGGCTCAGCAGATAGAGGGTCGGCCCGTGGACTGAAGGGTCTTGGGTTTGATTCCTGGTCAAGGGCACATACCTGTGTTGCAGGTTCAATCCCCAGCCCTGGTCAGGGACGCAGGGGAGGCAACCAATTGTGTTTCTCTTGCATCGATGTTTCTCTCTCTCCCTCCCTCCCTTCCACTCTATCTTAAAAAAAAATCAATGGAAAAATATCTTCAGGTGAGGATTAACAAAAAAAATAATAATAAAGAGTATGCAGTTCAGCCCGGCTGGTGTGGCTCAGTGGGTTGAACGTTGTCCTATGCACCAAGAGGTCACCAGTTCGATTCCCAGCCAGAGCACATGCCCGGGTTTCAAGCTCGACCACCACTAGGGGGCGTGCAGAAGGCAACCGTTCTCTCATCAATGTTTCTTTCTCCCTCTTCCTCTTTCTCTAAAAACACACAAAAAAATCAATAAAAATATATTTTTAGCCCAGCCGGTGTGGTTCAGTGGTTGAGTGTCGACCCATGCATGCATCAAGAGGTTGCCGGTTCAATTCCTGGTAAGGGCACATGCCCAGGTTGTGGGCCAAATCCCAGTGGGGAGCATGCAGGAGGTGGCTGATTGATGTTCTCTCTCATCGATGTTTCTATCTCTTCTTCTCCCGTCCTCTCTCTCTCTCTAACATCAATAAAGAAGAAAAAAAAAAAAATATATATATATATATATATATATATATATAGAGAGAGAGAGAGAGAGAGAGAGAGAGAGTGAGTATGCAGTTCTGCCCCAGGTGGGTGCCAGCTGTCCCCACAAGCTCCTGTCACTGCCTCTTCTGGTGCTCTTTGCGTTGTCCACCCAGTGATTCCCACATTCCTCATCACCCCCCTCCCGTGTCCACCACCCTGTGTGCCATCTTCTTGCACCATGAGTTGCTGCTCTTGGGTGCTGGGCTATCCCAACGGCCATCCTGCCATCCTGCTCCCCGTGAACGAGGGCCAAGCCCCGCCCAGGTAGCACAGGAGCTGGCAGGCCCCAGAGCTCTGGTCAGCCTGTTGTGACCAGAAAGTGGGGAAAATGAAGCCCAGAAAGGGGCAGGGACTGCCCCAGTGTCACATCCATTAATGGCTGATTTGAGACTAGAGCCAGATCTGCTGACTGCCACTCATCAGAGCCCCTGGATTGCCACCTCACCCCACTTCACCCCACTTGGGAACTGGAATAGAGCTGGGGGCCACTCCCACACCTACTTGCTCCACCCTGACTGGCGGGGTTTGGGAGACCACTTCTCTGACCACTGGCCATAGGGAAGGAAAACACCTGGCAAGGGTGCGTGCCCAGGCTCCCAGGGGTGGACTAACTGCCCGTGTCCCTGCCAGTGTGATGGTGGCAGTGGAGAACTGGGCCTTGAGATGCAGACACCTGAGGGTGTGGTTGCATTGCACTGTTCCTTCCTGTGGGGGGCACAGTTGGGGGATGTGCCCTTGAACCCAGGCGGAGGAGAGCAGTGGCGGGGAGGGGGCGGGCTGACCACCTGGTACAGAGCCGAGAGGGGGCCCTCAGTTCCTGCACTTTCCTGCTGTTTACAGACAAGCCTCTGTCCCTGGGTGAGGGGAAAGGGGTGGGGCAGAGAGTAAGTGCCAAGGTGGCACGAGGCTGGGCATGTGCCTGGTCTCAGAAAGTGTCTTAGGAGTGTCAGACACCTGGAGGTGTTGCTCTGAAGACCCCTGCCCCCACCAGAATATCTTAATCTCTTCAGAAGCTGACCTTCGACCTGGAGCCAGCCAAAATCTAGGTACCCCAACCCCCGCCCTGGGCCCAAAGTCCCCTATCAGAGTCTTGGCTCTTCTTATGGCATCTGACACCAGAGGGGCTGAAAATAGCCCCTGGAGGAGGGGGAGGAAGGGCTATTTAAAGGGCCTGGGAGGAGCAGAGCTGAGGGAGTGAGGCTGATCATGGCCACTTCTGAGCTGAGCTGCCAGGTGTCTGAGCAGAACTGTGAGCGCCGAGAGGCCTTCTGGGCTGAATGGAAGGATCTAACACTGTCCACACGGCCTGAGGAGGGGTGAGTGCTGGCCAGCTGGGGGTCCCTTCTCTCCTCCCCTACAGCACCCTTCCTGAGCCTTAGGAGGCCAGAACACAAAGTTTCTGGGGGTGGGGACAAGGAGAATGCCCACCAGGCAGAGTGAGGTGGGGTCACTCCTGCACCCAGGGGGTCCCCTGCCCAGCCCATGAGTGGAGGGCAACAGCTCAGCTCATAGGATCTCAGTGCCCCTTCCCTTCTCCTCAGGTGCTCCCTGCATGAGGAGGATGCCCAGCGGCATGAGACCTACCACCGGCAGGGGCAGTGCCAAGTGCTGGTGCAGCGTTCCCCCTGGTTGGTGATGCGTATGGGCATCCTCGGCCAAGGGCTGCAGGAGTACCTGTTGCCTTACCAGCGGGTACTGCCACTGCCCATCTTCACCCCAACCAAGATGGGTGCAGCCAAGGAGGAGCGTGAGGATACCCCCGTCCAGCTGCGGGAGCTGCTGGCACTGGAGACGGTCCTGGGTGGCCAGTGTATGGAGCGCCAGGACATGGCGGAGATCACCAAGCAGCTGCCCCCTGTGGTACCTGTCAGCAAGCCAGGCACCCTTCGTCGCTCTCTGTCCCGCTCCATGTCCCAGGAAGCACAGAGAGGCTGAGAAGGACTCTGACTCCACTGTGCCCGCCCTGGGCTGGGCCCTTCCTGGCTAGGACCATGGAGGGGAGCTGCTGGCCATGGATGCTTTGTAGTTTGCCCAGAGTTGGGGGCTAGGGGAGGAGGGAGCCAGAGGCCAGGATGCCTGGGTCCCCTGAGTTCCCAAAGGGAGGGGAGCAAAGACAGTGGGCACGAAGTGTGGAGAGCTAGGGGCCAACACAGCCAGCCCCAAGAGAAGGGACAAAAGATGCTGATGAGGGAAAGAGGTGCCTGAGAGGGGCCATCCAGCTTCAGAGGGACGAGGAGAAGTGTAAGGAGATCTGGAATGCTCTGGGAAAGAGGCTTGGAGAAGACCGGAGGGAGGGAATGTGAAGAGGGCAGAGGCAGCGTAGAGCCCCCAGCACCCTGTTAGTGCTGCAATAAATGCTCAGTCATGTTCGTTTCATGTCTCTCCTTGCGGTTGTGGCGGCCAGCCCATGGATGTCACCCCGACCCCCATGCTAACTTCTGGAAACAGGCCCTGCACCTGGACTAAATATGGCAGAGCTAGTGGGTACACCCCGTATTGGGGGGGGGGGGTGAACAGAGCTGTAAACAGGGACTGTCTGTCCAGTTCCCCTTTGTTAGTCTGACTCTGCTGTGCAGTCCTGGCCTCCATGGCCAGCCCCCTGGCACCGGGCAGTGCCCAGGAGGCCAGCTGGCATCCAGGGTTTGTTTGATCTGTTGGCAAATATGGAGGGAGCTGGCACTAGGACTGTCCTTGGATGTGCCTCACAGTGTGTGGATAGGGTCAGTGACCCCCCCCACCCCAAGGCTGACCTGCCTCAGTTCTGAATCCAGACAAAAGCAATCCTTGGCTGGGGTCAAGTGCTCCACCCTCCCTCTCCTGGGAGCCCAGGGTGGGTTGTTGGGGGTGGAGTGGGGGGTCAGGTTCCTGTCTGTGACCCCAGCAGCTGTTGTGGTGACTCATGTTCCAACCTGGCTGCCTCCACCAACAAGGAGACACTTTCCCCTTAGGACAAGGTGGGGGGGGTGGGGCTGGAGGTGCACAGAGCAGGTCAGGGGATGGTGGCCTGCCCAGGCTAGAGGAGAGCTGGACTGACCCAGAGGGGTCCCACTCCAGGAAAAGCATGTACATGGCCCTGCAGCATCCACTTCCTGTTGGGAGTTTAGGAGGAGACCATGGCATCTTGACAGCCTGGTATCTGGAGCTCCCAGCAGGACCTGCAGCCCTGGCCTAGCCCACTTCCCCAGAGGGGGCGGGAGTGTGGACTGGGAGAGGAGAGGGGTCAGAAATCCAAGACCCACGGGACCCCAAATCCCTTGGCGCCCGAAGGCTGAGACCGCGCCCCCTGGTGGCCCTGGCAGCCTGGAGAATGGTCCTGTGCCCTTCTGTCCTCACCTGGGTCCCGCGCCCGCGACATGGCTGGAACGTCCCGAGCCTTCCGCCCTCGGCAGCTACCCCCCGCCCCCATGATTGGCTCTGAGCCCGCAGGGCCGGTCGGGGAGATCCGGCTGTTCCACCCCCTAAGTACATTAGTCCCCTTCGCCTTCCCTATGGCTGCTGCCATCGGATGGGTGGGGAAGCTCCGCTCTGGGGCCTCGGGGCGACTGTGGCGGAAGCCAGAACGGACTGTCCTTTCTGCAGTGGGGGTGGGTGGGGGCGCTGGAAGTGGGGTAGGAAAGTACGAAAAAGAGGTCTGGGGGAGGGGCGGAGAAGGGGAGTTGGGGTGACCTCCCTAAGGAAAGGGGTGGATGTTGGATAGGGTGTCCCGGAGAAAGGGAGTGTGCAGAGGGCGGGGCCCTTGGGAGGAGAGCGCTGAGAGGTGGGGACTGGGGGCTGGGCTATTCGACACCTGGCAAAAGAGAAGGGATGGCAGGCCAGCTAAAAGGGGTGCATGGCTGTGGGAGCTGCAGAAGAGCAACGGGAGTTCCTGGGCGCTGGCGGGGTCGGGGATCTAAGGATTTTGGGGGTGCAAAGCTGAGGTGCAGGACTTCGAGCAGCCCAGGTGAAGCAAAGGATGGAGGGCAGTGGAACTAAATGTGAGCAGGGACAGGAACAGATGTTCCCGTGGCGGCCGCCGCCCACACCCCCGTGTGTCTGCCGCCGGTACACTAAAGGAGATGGATGGGGTGCGAGAGACGCAGCGCGCGTGGCCCGGGGCTGCTCTGAGCTCCAGCACCGCCCCTGCAGCGGAGGGGTCACACGGGGGTTCAGCCGCAGATAAAGGGGCTGTGAGGCAAGCCCGGCACAGGGTGAGTCGCGGCAGCAGCATGAGCATGGCAGACCCAAGTCACGCTGCAGGAGCAGCCCAAGACTCGCACCCGGGCCAGGCGGCGGTCGCCTTGACCTACCAGCGATTCGAGCCCCGCGCCTACCTCCGAAACAATTATGCGCCCCCGCGGGGGGACCTGAGCATCCCTGATGGTGTTGGGCCTTGGAAGCTGCGCTGCTTGGCGCAGACCTTCGCTACCGGTGAGCGCGGGGAAACTGAGGCACAGAGAACAAGAAATCATCAAAGAGCTAAGGGGCCACACGAGAAAGCCAGATGGGGACCAGGGAAGGGGCAAGCAGTTAAGAGGTGAAAATAGAAGAGGAAGAAGAGCAATATGAGAGAGACCCATGGACAGGGGTGGGGAGGTGAGAGGAGAGGTGGGCGATGCAGGAAAGAGATCAGGATCAAGAGAGATGCAGAAAAAGAAATGGAGACAGAGATTGGGGAGAGAAGAGAGACCACTGGGAGAAACTGCCAGGCACCTCAGGGTTTCCCCACTTAACTCTCATTGGTAGGTGTCCTTTTGCAGTTAAGTTCCTTTCTCAAGGTAAGTTTGTATAATAGATGTTGAAGCCAAGACTCAGACTCTGGTTAGCCCTACTCCAGGCCAATGCTTTTTTCCAGATAGAGACACACAGAGGGAGAAAGAAGAGAGGGAGGAAGGGAGGGAGAAGCAGGTAAGGGAGGAGTAACGGAGGCCGGGGGCCACCCGGACAGGCCTGGCACCAGGACCCTCTTCCTGTGCCCTGTCCAGGTGAGGTGTCTGGGCACACCCTCATCGACATTGGTTCAGGCCCCACCATATACCAGCTGCTCAGTGCCTGCACCCACTTCGAGGACATCACCATGACAGACTTCCTGGAGGTGAACCGCCAGGAGCTGGGGCTCTGGCTGCGCAAAGAGCCCCAGGCCTTTGATTGGAGCGCTTACAGCCAACACGTCTGCCTCATTGAGGGCAAGGGGTAAGGGCTAGGGGATGAGGGTCCAGCAGGGGCCTCCCATGGAGTGGCTGATGGGGACAGCAACCGGGGACTGAGCCTGGGGCAGCCCTGAGCCCTGGCCCTGATGCCACCTTCTGTCCCTGAACAGTGAGTCCTGGCAGGAGAAGGAGCACCAGCTGAGAGCTAGGGTGAAGCGGATCCTCCCCATCGACGTGCACCAGCCCCAGCCCCTGGGTGCTGGGAGCCTGGCTCCTCTGCCTGCTGATGCCCTGGTCTCTGCCTTCTGCTTGGAGGCAGTGAGCCCTGACCTTGCCAGCTTCCAGCGGGCCCTGGACCACATCACCACACTGCTAAGGCCTGGGGGGCACCTCCTCCTCATCGGGGCCCTGGAGGAGTCGTGGTACATGGCTGGGGAGGCCAAGCTAATGGTGGTGCCCCTGCGTGAGGAGGAGGTGAGGGAGGCCCTGGTGTGTAGCGGCTACAAGGTGCGGGACCTGCGCACCTACACCATGCCTGCCCATCTTCTAACAGGCGTAGATGATGTCAAGGGCATCTTCTTTGCCTGGGCCCAGAAGAAGGTCGGGGTGTGAGGCCCCAACACCAGCAGCCCTCGGACACCCAGGCTCCCTGTTCTGAGGTGGCTCCTAATAAAGAGATGTTGCTCCTGCGAAGTGTCAGTGCTGCCTGTGGCTCTCCTGGGAAGCACAAGGGCCCCGAGCTCTCTCTGGTGTTGTGGGGTGTGGGAGGCACCAACCCTAGCCTTTTTTCCCAGAAGCTTTCACGAAAGTAGGTTTCTGTATCACTCATTTTTCCCAAACTAAGGAAGGCTTAGGTCAGAGGGACCTCAATCAGCATCTGCTGTGTGCCAGGCACCTACTCGGTCCATCAGTCCTCACTCAGCAGGAGGTCCTGTTATCCTGTTTGCAGGTGAAGCTCAGAAAGGTTCGGACCAAGGAGGAGGGGAGGGGGGGGCTGGGAATTGGGAGACTTGAAGTGGAACTTGCAGGGGGCAGGGTTACAGTCCAGGGACAAACCAAGGCCCAGGGAAGTGAGAGTGCAAGAATGAGCTCCAGCTTCCTCCCCCAATTCCCCCACAAGCTCCCTGCTGCTCTGTATCTGGTCCCTGCCATCCCCACCCCGCATACCCAGGCAGAGACCCCCCCTGTCTACTGCCTCCAGCCAGCACTGTTTCCTCCTTCCCTCCAGCCCACCCTACTCACACAAATGAGCTGAACAAGGGGAGGTGAGGCTGAAAATTGGTTTATTAAGAAAGTCCCCTGATACCCTCCAACCTTAAAATAGTTCTCAGAATCAAAATAAATTAACATGGGCCACCCAAGTCCCTGCTGTTGGAGTCTAGCATAGTGCCCCTACCCCAGGGAGGGACAAGGCAGCAGGGAAAGAGCATGAATCCAGACTTCCTGCTCCAATCACAGAGACTGCCTGTGGATGGAAAGTTTCTGGAGCTCCACATTCTATCCTTGTAGAGCAGGAATGGACAGGGACTGCCAGCAACTAGCAGGGGTCACCTTTACCAGGGTGCAGGCATAGCAGGGCCCCTGCCAGCCACAGCCTTTCCCCTTCCCCCTCAGATTGCCTCTCCCCCTGCCCAGGATCCAGGCTCTGGCAAAGGGGCTTAGCAGGAAGGACACTGGGGTGGGGGAGGAGGCAGAGAGGCTGGAGGGACCTAGAGGATCCCCATTTCCCTCCTTTCTCTGCCTACCAAAGGGCTGGTTCTGGAGGGTGATCTTGAATTGTGTGGGGTCCCCACGTGGTTTGCAAAGGGGAGGCGGGCAACAGACAAACAAATATACACACATGCAGCCTAGACACCCATATCCCCAGCCAGATCTTGGGGTTATCCTGGCTTTCTGCCAAGGCCAGGGCCTGGTGCAGAGTTGGTGCTCAGTAAATGGTTATTGGTGGTAACTTAATCCCCTCATCCTGCTCCAACCTCCCCTCGCCGTGCGGCACACTCACCTGCACTCACACTTGTCTCACACTCAGTCTATGTATATTCCCCTAACCCACTCTAACCCGCCAACACACACACACACTTTATTTTTAATTTATTGATTTTGGAGAGAGAAAGATATTTGTTGTTCCACTTATTTATGCATTCATTGGTTGCTTCTTGAATGTGTCCTGCCCAGGATCAAACCCACAACCTTGGTGTATCAGGACGATGCTCTACCAGGGGTGGGGAACCTTTTTTCTGCCAAAGGTCATTTGGATATTTATAACATAATTCACGGGCCATACAAAATTATCAACCTAAAAATTAGCCTGCTGTGCCGGGCCGGGTGGCTCAGTGGTTGAGCATCGACCCATGCACCAGGAGGTTGCCAGTTCGATTTCCGGTCAGGGCACATGCCCAGGTTGTGGGCCTGATCCCCAGTGGGGGGCATGCAGGAGCTGGCCAATCGATGTTCTCTCTCACCATGTTTCTATCTCTCTCTCTCTCCATTCTTCTCTAAAAATCAATAAAGAAAAAAAAATCAGCCTGCTATATTTGGTCAGGCTAATTTGGTGAGGTGTGTGATATTAGCTGGTATTGATTTTGCGGGCCTTATATGGCCTGGCCCATGGGCCGGATGTTCCCCACCCCTGCAAAGCAACTGAACTACGCAGCCAGGGCTTAAGAGCACACACACTCTAAAACCACTCACACTGCCCTGGCCAGTTTGGCTCAGTGGTTAGAGTGTTGGCCCTGGGTTATGGTTTGGTCCCTGGCCCTGGTCGGGGTCCTGTGGGAGGCAGCCAATTGCATTGATCTTTCTCATTTTCTCTCTCTCTCTCTCTTTTTTCTCCCTCCCTTCTTCCCTCCCACTCTATCTGAAGATAAATGGAAAAATATCTTCGGGTGAGGATTTAAAAAAAAATAAAAATAAAAATAAGCACTCACACCCTCCCTTCCACTCTCCACACTGCACCAGTCCAGGGCTCACACACACTGTCCCACTCAGCATCCCATACACCCCAGGCCTGTGTCCACCACCATGTCACCTACACATTCAGTCTGGTCCACACTCTCTTACACACTTGTGTTCAGGCTCCCAACTGGAAAAGCAACATGGGTCAGGGGGATTTCTGTCCTGGGCTCTCTCGGGTCTTGGCCCCAAAGGGGGAGTGTGGTGAGGCCTCCTGGGGGTCTGGCTGGGGCAACAGTCAGAGTGAGCCTGCACCCCCAGTCCCAACAGCCTGATCTTTCAAGATCCCATTAGGGTGAAATGAGACCCGCCTTGAAACGTGGACAGCCAAAGAGCAAGCATGTAGTGCCACCTAGTGGTCCCTGGAGGAGGGCACGGGGGTAACAGAAGGGGACCCCACTACATCCAGGAAGGCCTAGTCTTGGTCTCCCAGTTAGCCAGAGGGCTCTGGCAACCACCCGGACACTGAGAGGATGTGAGGAGGTGACTGACGGGAAGCAGAGGCAGCTCTCCTCTTGGTGGAGCTAAGAACACAGTTCTACCCCAGGTCAGGTCGGGAGCCAGAGGGGCTGCCCATCCTCTAGCCCCAGATCCTCAGAGGCCTGGACAGATGACAAGACCTGTGCCGCCATGTGGGGCAAGCAGGGCAGTGGGCAAGTTCCCTGATTCTGGGCCTACCCTTCATGTCTTAAGATCAAAAAATAAACCATCTCCTGATCTCTTGAAAGATCAGTACTAGGAGAAGAGGAGCCAACAGGGAGGGGGCAGAATCTCCAAAAGGGCAGACCCGCTCCCGGGGACTTCAGTCCAGCTTGCCCGTGGCCTTTGATTCCTTCAGCAGGTACAGGCTGTCCTCTTCCAGGAAGCTGTGAGCAGAGGAAGCGCGCTGACGCCTAGCTCTAAGAGCACCCCCTGGGGGCGGGGTGGGGTGAGTGCAGCATGCTGGCAGGGGGTGAAGCGGGGGAGAACTCAGTCTCCCCTACAGAACAGGTGAGGAAGGGCACAAGGAAGGTGAGCCCTGGGCAGGGAGTAGTACTCACCGGAAAAAGAGGACATGGACAGGGATGGTGCTGATGTGCCAGATGGCGTGGGCATCCAGGACCCAGAAGAGAGGCGGGAAGTCCAGCAGCTCGAGCAGGGACAGCCCCTGCAGCAGCAGCACGACCGCCATGCACTTGCGTACGTGAGGCAGCTGCTGCTGGTTCCGCAAACACCAAGCCAGCCACCACACCAAATTCACCAGGCCTGGGGGTGGGTGGGGGTGGGGAGAGGCTCATTCCCTGGACCTCCTTCTCCTCCCCTCCCCCAAAGCCTCCCCTATCCCCATGCTCTTTGATGCCAGGATCACCTCAAATTCTCCTCCTAGTCTCCCTTCTCTCATACCCCAAATCTTTTCCCTTCCCCCATCCAAGGATCTCTCCCACCTCCACCCCAAGCCAGCAGTTCTGCAGCTGTCTTCCCCCTCGCCCAGGGGCCCCAGTCCTGACTCACCAATTGCCACATTGGCTGCCAGGTTGTAGCCATAGTCAAAGCGGATGAGGCTCAGGTAGGAGACGTGCACAGTCAGCATTAGCAGCAGGAGAGCCCGGAAGGCACTGGCCACAGTTGGGCGCTGCAGCCCCACAGTCCTGCCCCACAATCCAGAGCTGCTCAGAGGGAGGGTGGACCTTCCCCAACAGCATTCCCTGAGGCATCCCCTCACCCCAAAGTCAGTACATGGAAGCCACTGTTCCTCTCCCCCACCAACAGGCCAGATGGGCAGGCCTCAATGCCTCCTGGGGCCTGGGACCAAGGGCTACATCTCCTTGGGAAGAGCCAGGGCTCCAAGTCCTATCCCAGGTGGCTGGGTGACCTCTTTCTGCCCCCAGGGTCTGATTTTGCCCCTGCAGCAGCCAAAGTGGGCTCACCTGACACAGCACAGATAGATGGAGTGCAGGATGACGGTGGAGGCACAGAAGTAGTCCATTTTCTGAGGACAGGGAGAGCTGGATGAGGGGCCAGTGGGAGGGGAGTAGGAGGTGGGCTGGCTTTATAGAGAGCAGGGCCCAGAGAGGACCCAGCAGGGATGGGGACCCAGCAGGGATGGGGACAAGGAGGGTGGCAGAGGCACAGTGGAGTCCGAGGCCTATGATCAGCGGGGTTGGTGTCTCCTGCTTCTTCTGCCTATTGCTGTTTCACTTCTGAATTTAACAGACTGAACCACGTATTCACATAATTTTTAAACACTGTGCTCAAACAGTGAAGCTTTAGAGGTATTGGTGGAGGGAGCCTGTCAAGACTTCAGAACATCAAAGCCTGCCCTAGAATTCAGAGCCAGTCAGAGTTCCACAGCTGTGGGCTCCAACCCTCACTGCACCCCTTTACCGGCTGGGTGATCCTGGGCAAGTGATTCCCTTTCCAAGGCTCGGCCGCCTCATCAGCCAAGAAGAGCCAAGGACAACCACACCTACCTCACCAGGGGTAAGTGAGGCTCAGGTGCACTAACAGGTTTCCAGGGCCAGCAGCGCAAGTGCTCCCTAAACGGAGTCAGCACGAGACCAAGACCGGCTCTGCCCACCCCTCTGGGAGCAGGAGAGGGAGGGGGTGCTCACCTCTGTGAGGTCCGTGTCCTTGGTGTGGAAGACTGTGGACCAGAACCACGCATTGAGGGAGACCTGAGGAGGAGGTGGCTGCTGAGTGTGGCACCCCATGGTGGGAAAGACCCCCGAGGGCTCACACCGGCTCACTTTTGGGAGGGGGCTCTTTGGAGCAGAGAAACTTGCCTCCCCTTGCTCCTGGAGCCCCCCAAACAAAGCTGTGCCCCTCCACCCCACCCGGCCCAGCTCCCTCAGGCTCAGCTTCCCACCACCCTGAACCCCCAAAGGGGGTGGAAGGCTTGAAGCCTCCACAGGTATCTGGCCTGGCCTGGGAACCATTTCTGGCCAAGTCAAATTCCCTGATTACTCAATCTTAAGACGACAGCCCCTGGGGGGGCCTCGCCTCCTTCCCCAACTGGCAGGTGATGACAGCCCCACCTGGGCCAGGGGAAGCAGTGACCTCAGCCTCTGGGGGCGGGAATGAAGTGGGTGGGGTGGAGGGGCTCGAGCCAGCTTGGGGTGTGTCTGGAACAAGCAAGCAAGAGAGGGAGATCAAGCAGATCCCACTGGGGCCAAGTCTCTGAGGAGGAGGAGGCTCCACCGACCGAGCCCAGCTTCCTCCTGGCTGGGCCGGCCCAACCCGCCAGACCAGTGGCTGCTGCTTGCTCGGAGCTCTGGGAGAAGCGGAGGAGCAGGACTGGAGGGGCTGTGGTGGGCAAGGGCCCAGGGCAGTAGTGGATGCCTTCTTCCCAGAAAATAACCACAAGGAGAGTACACATCCTCTTGCAAAGGAGCCCTAGATCCTGTAGGGTTGGTGCCGGCACTTCTTTTAGGGACTGCGGTGGTATTCACACAGAGGCCCAAAGTACTGAAAGAAGGGTGGGCTGGGGTGGAGACACACACATGGGCTGGGCGGAAGGGCTGGGAAACCAGTGACAACTAGTAAAAGGAAGAAACTGCCAGCCTGGATGCCCTGGAGGTAGGGAGGGATGTGCTAGGGTGGGACAACCCTGCCAGAGATGGGGAAAGGCCAAGAGCGGCTCCAGGACTCGGGTCCAGTACTCAAGGGAAACGGGCCAGGCAGGGACCAAGGGGAGGGAAAGCAGCCGCTCTCTATCAGGTACTGCAGCAGGAAGCTCAGACAGTGGATGAGTCCCTCATGCAGGCCCGAGGGGCTTCTGAGAGAACGGGAAGGGCACTGGGGAGGCGGCCAGCAGGGCGCCCCTTGCAAAGCGAGTCAGCCGGGAAGTCTCTGGAGGCTCCTGTGCAAGCTTGTCTGGCCTGGGTCCTGGGCTGAGCCTTGCTGTTTATGCTCCTCAAGACCCGGGCAAAGGTCCGAGCTTCCCCCTGGGACAGAGCAGGCTGGCCTAAGTGCTCCCTCATCCCTTTCCAGCCCTGTGTCAGGTGATCATTCTAGGTCAGGTTGTTTCCTCCTCTGAGGAAGGCCTCCCTGTCCCATCCCTGTGCTGTCCCTCCCCAGAGCCGGTAATGGAGGCATGGTCTGGAGGCTAGAAAGTGGGGCAGGACAGGGTGGCTTCTTGGCCACTGCTCCTACAAAGGGTGATGCTCAGAGTCAGCATGGGAGAGGAGTAGGCTCAGGGCTGGAGACCCAGGTGATCACATGGGCCAGGTCTCCTAGGCAGGCCTGGAACAGGGACAGCCCTGGGGAGAATGGCCCTGGAGCCCATGTGAGAGGGAGGTGGAGGGAAAGACAGAAGGGACTGGAAGCCAGCCAGGCCTCCTTGTCATCTGGCAGGAAGGGGGAGGTGACAAAAGACTGAGCTTAGTGGTGGCTGGAACACTGAAGGCAGGGGAGGGGGTTGCACAGGGCCAGGGCTTAGCTGTAGGGGACAGGGGTGAAGGCTGCTTGGTCCCCTGCTCAAATGCCTCTGCACCCCTGAAAAGTCCCCTCTCCACTGGGCAGTATCCCATTATGGGGGGCTCCTCTTCTGACCCTCTCCTCAGACCTGGCAGATGTGTCATTAAGAATGTAGGCCCTAGGGCCAGACTGCCAGAGTTCACATTCCACTCTGCATTTCCTGCGTCTTTGGGCAGGTTATTTAGCCTTGCTGGGCCTCAGTTTCCTCATCTGTAAAATGCAAATAGCCAGTGTTGATAAGGATTTAAGGAGTAACACAGGTGCCGTGTGAAGCCCAGTCCACAGGACAGGGTAAAGCATGAGGTGTTCTCTCTCCCCATCCTGTTGACCAGCATGGGACCCTCACACCCCTCCACAGACCTGAGAGGCCAAGTCTGCCTCCCACTCTCCCTCCAGGCCAAGGAAGTCTAGGTGGAGAAAAGGCGGTCTCCCCACAGCTGCCCAGGCCCATCCCACAGTTCCAGGCTGGGAACAGAATGTCGGAGCCTTTACAAAGAAATGGACCCTTGGTTCAAGTTCTGACTTAGCCCCTAAATAGCTGTGTGATCTTGAGCAAATAACAGCTTTTCTGTGCCTCAGTTGCCTCACCTAAAAACAGGGTTAATAATAGTATTCACTGCCTGAGAGGGTCATGAGGACGATGTCTGAGCAATGCCTGGCATAAAGAAGCCACTCAAGCCCAGCCAGTGTGGCTCAGCGGAGTGAGCGTCGTCCCATGGACTGAGAGGTCCCGGTTCGATTCCTGGTCAGGGCACATACCCCGGTTGTGGGCTTGGTCCCCAGTAGGAGGCGTGCAGAAGGCAGCTGATTGATGTTTCTCTCTCACATCAATGTTTCTATCTCTCTCTCCCTTCCTCTCTCTCTAAAAAATCAGTAAAAACATATTTTAAAAGAAGAAGCCACTCAATAAACGGTTGCTGTTTCTACCTCTTGGTATACAGCAGGTGCCGCATGAATATCAGTTTCCTTCATCATGTCCAGCAAGCTGACCCCACACCATTTCCCTTTACCTGACCCCACCTTCCTCTTCCTTAAGGGTCACAATGTACCAGGTCAAACCATGGGTCTCTTGATGCCAGAACACCAGACACCTTTGCTGTAGGAAGAGCCCCCCTCCTCCTGGCTCCTGAGCTGCTATCCCACCAGGAGGCACTGAAGAGATACTAGTTCCCCTCACCCAGTTTGTAATCAAGACTGAAGCGAAGTGGACAGAAGGACGTGGAAGGAAGGGAAAGCCCGCAAGATGCAAGTGTGCTCTGCTCCTGGCCTCCCCAGCCAAGCCTGAGTAGAATGGGGAGGCAGACGGAGTAACTGGCCAATCAGACAGACCAGGAGGACGGTGGGCTGGCCCCGCAGGCACCAGAGCTTCTTGTAAACACTGAGGAAAGGGGGAGGCCAGGGGCAGGGTGCCAGTGAGGGTGGAAATGAAGGGGACAGGGAAGGCTGGGTGGAGGGACAGCAGGAGGCTCTTTCAGTCTGTTGGAAAATAGGAAAATTGAGACAAAAATATCACAGCCGTGAAACTGGTTGGATGCCAACTGAGACAGATCTGTTAGGAAGGAATTCGACCCCTGTGCTAAGCCCCAGTGCTCGGGGCTGTCACTGACACCGTGGCGGTGGGGACAAGTGGGTCTTTAAATAGCTTGGTGTCTCAGAAGTGGGGGAGGCAGAATGTTAAATATGACGCCTGCTGCCACGCTGGGCCACCCCCAGAGGCCGTGGTGTATCACCCCCTGCCTCACGCAGGGCAAGTCTGCCCCAGGTCACCCCTGAGAGAGATGGGAGGAGGTGGGCTTTTTACACCAGCCAAAGGATTCTTTGATTTCCTGCCATTGCCTGTTTCACTGGCTTTTGTCTGACTAGTGGGGAGTCCTTCCTGAAGTCTAACCATCATCCTTCTGCAGCCTCAACCTATCTCTTCTCGAAGTTTCCTCAGCAGAGGCAGAGCACAGTCAGTCCCCACCTCCACAAATCATCCTGCAGAGATGGCACAGGCTTTCCCGGCCCCCCTCACGCTCGCACCTCCACCCTGAGGACCCTTCCTCCTGAGTGAGGGGCAGGGAACTGGTTTGGCCTCCTAGCTTCGGCAAAGAGCAGGGGCTCCCAGTTCCATGAAGTCAAAGGTCCGTGGTGTACAGAGCTGTGGCGGGCACCCCCAAAGCCTGCGCGCTGCCCAGCCCGAGCTCAGACCTAAATCTCACAGCTTCATTAGCCTAGCTGGGGGCAGGGTCTCCTCATTTCCCTAAGGGAGAGACTGAGACAACCTCCCCAAGATCTAACCTGGAGCAGGTGAAGGGCCTTCCTACCCCACCCCAACAGAAATCAGGAGCCCCACTGCTCCAGAACACCGAGCCCAGGACAAAGTCCACTGCCACACCCTCCAGACAGCCAGGATCCTTCCCTCCTGCAAACACACACAGGACGAAAGAGCAAGTGTATAATCCAACTGGATCATCTAAGGGAGCGTGGATGCTGAGACTGTGTCCCTTAAAGGCCTAGTAGTGACATGAGGGGATTCCATGTCCTGAACACCACGTCCTGTAGGGTGCCCTAAGACACAGGCCCCAGGCGTCTGCCTCTCCCAACCTAACAACTCCTGCTTTGTCCCTGAGGGTCCTCGAATACCCCTTGGATACCCACCAAGAAGGAAGCTGAGTGTTAGATGATAGTGAGATGAAAGATCCAAGAATCAGGGAGATGAAGACAAGAGTCGTGAAACGACCACTGGCTTCTGGCACGTGGCATGAAGACAAGCTGGGACCCTCTGAGGCCCGCTCAGACCCTTAGGTCTGTCCACGGAGGCTCTGAGCTTATTCAGAGAGTTCAGGCAGGGCTATCCTGTGGTCTCTGTCAGGGGCGAGCGCCAGGGGGCGGTGCAGGAAGTGGGCCCAGAGGAGCGGTGTCCCTGGAGGAAACCCAAGGGAAAGGGGACAGGTGCACCCTTCTCAATTTCCCTGCCCTTCCTGCTTTCTTAGCCAGGACCATATTCCCCTTTTCTTCGAGAGGCCTAAAGAGGAAGTGGTGGCGCTAGCCCACCAGGGCCTGTGACACAGTGTGTGCTGATGCCAGGCCCCCACCTCCACAACAGCCCTTGCCCTTCAGGCTGGCACTCGGGCCCTCTCTGCTCCATCTTCCCGCCCTCTACTCCCATTCACACAGCCACGCAGTGGCCAGGCTGCCTGGTGAAGCCCAACACTCTCCAGCTTCCATAGCTTTGTTCCTGCTGTGCCCCCAGCCTGGAGTGCTGGAACCCAACCTCCTCTCCCCCGGTGTGTACCTGTCTAAGCCCGACCAGGCCTGCAAGTCCCAGGTGAAGCCTCTCCTCCCTGGGCTGCCCTGACAGACTTCTTCACATGGCCTCCTCATGTCATGGCTCCCAGGCTCTCCACCCGAGCCCTTCTCAGCTCTGCCTGCACTCTGCCTCCCAACCTGGCTGGACCCGCACCTCCCACTGGGCTCAGATGGAACATTTCGGCTTCTCCCTGGAAGGTCTAAGACCAGGCTGAGCTCTAGATGGAGTGCTGTGGCTGCCACTGCTTCCAGGCCGGGGCTAGGGTTGAGATTGCTTCGAGTTCTCCAGAGGGGCCCTTGGAAAGACCTGTGGTTTCAGCATGCTCCCTACCACCCATCTCCCTTCCATGTTTGTAAATTGCCCTATTGGGGCTTTCAGTGGCTTCCTCCGTTAGGCAAGAACAATGCTTCCTTCCTCTCTCCCTCCTTCCCAAACAGCCTGGCCTAGGACTCTGCTGGAAAGGTAAGGCCTGATTCAGCACCATCCCTTTTGTCTTCCCAGGACTGAAACTGCAACGTTAGTCCTGGAAAACAGGGGGAAGCTCGGTGGGTGGAAGCCCTGTAGGGTGAGTGGGGATCTCAGAGCTCCTCTTTTCTAGATGAGGGTGTAAAGCAGGAATCCTGCAGGTTACCTACCCCGGCGAAGGCCATGCAGGTGGGGTACATAGGAGAAGAGGCTGGCACGAAGGTGCGGTAGCGACAGAGCATCACCAGGCTGGCCAGGCCATTGAGGAAAGAGGCCACAGCAGAAGCTGGCTCTTGGAAGAACAGGAACCGGGAGAAGGGCCACTGAAAAAGGAACACATGGAGGGCGCCTGAGGGGCAAGCAACCCCCAGCTGGCCCAACCTATCTTTTCTTGACTGGCTGCATCAATAGGTCCTCAGCTGGTTCCTCAGCTCTAGACTTGGCCAAAGCCTCAGGTCCGGTCCCTCTTCGAGTCAGTGAGCTCCCCTCCAGCCCCTGGCTGGGGTCATCCCTCTATCCTGGTCAGCACTCAGCACTGTAAGCCTGGTCTCTGGGAAGACCAGGTGGGCCAGTGTAGATGGCTCAGTGTGGCCTGGTGGAAACAGCATAGAACTGCCATCCAGAAGACAGAGGTCCCAATCCCTCCTCTGCCACTGACCACAGCCCTCTGAACCTCTGCTTACTCTGTGACAAAGTGGGGAGAATAATTCTTGCCAATAACAGGCTGGAACAAGATCATTGGATCAAAAGGCACTAGCAAACTGTTCCTCACTAAGCAATCTGAGGGGTATTTCTATTTTAATCCAGACTCCTACTGAAGAAACAACAAAGACGCTGTGGTGGGTCAGGGAGTCTGTCCTTGTAGCAGGGTGGGCAGCCAACAACCCTAAGCTCAGCACCACTCTCTGAGGAGACCCTAGATCTTACTCCAAATCCAGAGGCAGAACACATTGGTCCCACCTGATCCCCATGTGAAAACCAGCAGATTTTGAGAATAACGGGCACCTGTACCAAATACACTCATTACTCTGC
Organism: Tadarida brasiliensis; assembly: GCA_030848825.1. Lineage (NCBI taxonomy): Eukaryota > Metazoa > Chordata > Mammalia > Chiroptera > Molossidae > Tadarida > Tadarida brasiliensis. Next base: position 38,713,878 of record CM061273.1, on the reverse strand, counting down.
ACTTCAGACTGTGTGGTCCAACTAGGGGGTATCTTACTCCTGCCACACTACCACCATCTACCTACCCTGACCCTCCAACTCACCTTGCCATGGAACTGAGGCACTTCGTGACCTTCCTGGAGGTAGAGGCCAACGGTGACCCACATACACTCATACTTACAGTCATCCTGACAGGTCCAGCCTGAAACAGATAAGTTGGCCTAGTGAACTACCCAGTATGGGAGGCACACAGAGAGCTTGAATGGGGCCTAAACTTGCATGCAGGCCAACAGGGCCTGCAGGTTGAAGAGAACCAGAAGAAATCTCAAATTCTAGTTTCTCACTTGGATGGGTAAGAGATGGTGGGACATACACATAAGGGAAAGGTGTATGTGTGTGTTCTAGGGGGTGGATGTGTATAGTGAGTAAACAGAGATGTTTCTTCTCTTTTCACCCAAGACGAGGATCTTGGCATCTGATGGACTCATCTATGGATATCTGGGTTTGTTTGCCTTTCCTGAACATAGGATTTTTTTTCTCATTCACCAGGGAGGAACACTTGTCATCTTATCCCCCTCCTATAAAAATAAAGTCCAAATTCTTCCATCCGACTTTTAAGGCCCTCAATTGTCTTTCCAACTTTATTTCCTAATATTCCTTTTCATGCACCCTGCTCCCTGAGTAAACTAAGCCTCTGGATGTGCCCACATCTGCCTGGGGCCTCCACTCCCTGTTCCCTCTGTCTAGACTGGAAAGGGATAGTAAAGAGAACAAACTTGTAATCAAAGAGGTCAGAACTGGAAACTCTACATTACTATTTACTGGCTGTGTGACTTTGGGCAGGGCACGTAACCTCTCTGAGTTCCTTATCTGTAAAATAGGAATCTAACTCAAAGGGTTGTTAAAATGGACTGTTTTGACATATGTCACACAAAAGGTGCCCACTATAGCCGCAGGTCCAAATTTAACGTAACCGTCTGGAAGCCCTTCTTTCTCAAAATGTTCCAAGACCGCTGTCCCCAAACCCTCAAAGCTAGAAACAATTCCTTCCTCCTTTATATGCTCCTATTGCATAATCTAAGGATCCTTTAGGGCTCGAATCTTCCTCCACCTTGCACTTAGAAGGTTCATGTTCCCATGGGCACTGTGAGCACCGAAGGGCAGGACCCTGGTCTGATTTCAGTGTCATTCCAGGGCCCTGCACCCAGGAGCATTACATAAGTTTAACTAACTAAATAAAAAGTAAATGTAGGTTTCTGGGAAAATCAAACTGGCTGATGGGCCTCTCATACCCTGGGGCTCCACTCACTCACACTCACAACGGATCGGATCCTGGGTAGGAAACTAAGGTTCTGAGACTGCAGAGGTATTTGGGGGCGAAAGAGGCGCGGCCAAGTGCAGGGGCGGGGCTCCCTGGGGCGGGGCTACCAGGGGCGGGGCTTACCTGCTAGACTCATGTAGATTGGCTGGCGGGAGCGGAAGTGCTTCAGTGAGTCTCCTGAGCAGTTCCGTCCCTCGCAACGGCGTACGCAGTCGCGGTACACCGGCTCGCGGTCGCCCTGGGAACTGCTGGCCAGCGCGGCCGCCCCGGCTAGCAGCACCAGCCGCGCGGTCCGCCCGGCCATCCTTCACCTTGGCTCTCCGCCGGCGGAGAAGCTTAGGAATCTTCACATCCGGAGTAACCGGAAGTGCCTTGGTTTTCTTAGTTTCTCCGCTGACGTCTACTTCGTTTAAATAAAAAGTACCCGGATTTTCGTGGGCGTCAGCCCCGCCCCTTGTTTTACTGTCATCGCCATATATAGAGGCTACTACAGGGTTAAGGGAAGGAGAACACCAGGTGGATTAAGGCGCAAAATAAAGTGGTCTTTTATCAACATCCGTCTTGTTTCTATCTTCCCCAGGGTCTCTATTTGAGGCAGGGCTATTTTTCTGTCACCAGCCTTGTTGGAGTTCACTTCCTAGTATACCTGGAACTGTCCACTCCTCCATCTCCTCTGGCACCACCACCCTGGTTCAAGACCATCTGCCGCCGAGACAGCTCAGTAGCCTCTTAAGGAGTCTCCCTGCCTCTTCTTTCGCTCCCTCCAGTCCGCGCTCCAGTTCCAAAAATTCAAATTTGACCATGTCACTTTCCTTATTTTTTTTTTTTTTTAATTTTTTTTCTTTATTGATTTTAAAGAGAGAGGAAGGGAGAGGGAGAGAGAGATGGAAACATCGATGAGCGAGAACATCAGTTGGCCGCCTCCTGCATGTCCCCTACTGGGGATTGGGCCCATAACCTGGGCATGTGTCCCTACCCTACCGGGAATTGATCTGGTGACCTCTTGATGCATGGGTCTGCCCTCAACCACGGAGCCACACCCGCCGGACTCCTTCTTAAAATTCTTTACTGGCTTCCAATGACCTCAGGGTAAAATAACTCCACAAGCCCTGCACGATTTGGCCCCTGCCCACTGGTCTTGGTCACTCCCCTGCCCCAGACCTACTTCAAGGGGCCAAGTCTCTCCAGCCTCCTGGCTTTGTCTAGTCTGTATCACTCTTACTCTCCTTTTTATTCTTCTAGTCTCAATTCAAACAGCACTTCTGAGGGTGATAACAGGTGGAGGGTGCTATTACATACAGTGGTCTGTTTCCCCAGGCAGGGTGGTGACCTCTGCTGTCTTGTTTACCACTCTACTTCCAACACTAGTACATAATTTGGCTCCTGGTAGGCGCTAAGAACGTGTTGTTGTTGTTTGTTTTTTAAATGAATGAGCAATGTAATTAAACATAAAACTTTAGGTTGTCAAATCACCAGCATGTTTCAGACCACGCTGAAAATAGGAAAAGTGTAATATTCCAAGGAAAATTAAGAGGAGGACCTTTAGGAATAGGATACTTGCTTTAACATTTCCCCCTCCCGAGCTACTACCAACACACACACACACACACACACCCATCTCATTGAAGCATGGAAGCCTTGTACTTAGATGCATAATTAATACGTGTAGATTAATGACTTTCCTCCTCCCCCACTCTCTTCACCCCAGTCAACTTTTCCTTTATATCTTGGGAGGTGAAATGAGCAGGAAGTAAAAATGGATTCCGTTCATTTACATGTTAAGCAAACATTTCCTGAGCCCTTAGCTCTAGCACCATGAAAGGTAATGCACAACTCCAGAAGGCACCATTCATATTGTATTTGTATAGTGTCCCCTGGAGTCCGAGCACTGGTTGTTACAGATTGGGAAGCTGAAATAAACAAAACAACTCCTCAGCCCCTCCAGGAGCTGATCAGAAACAATCAGGTGCTAATACTACTTTGCATCTTCTAGGTCAGTCCTTTTATAATACATTATTTCTTTTTATCCTTACTATAGCTCTGGGATGAATGTTTGTATGAGGATATGTAGGATTAAAGAGGATGAGGTCCTCACAAAGCAGGATTCTCCCTTTGAGAGAACTCCAAGTTAGCTATAAGGCTTTTATTTTTTTAATTTTTTTTTCTTTATTGATTTTAGAGAGAGAGGAAAGGAGAGGGAGAGAAAGAGAGATGGAAACATCGATGAGAAAGAACATCGATTGGCTGCCTCCTGCACGCCCCTCACTGGGGATCTGGCCCCAACCTGGGCATGTGCCCTGGCTGGGAATCGAACCAGCGACCTCTTGGTGCATGGGTCGACGCTCAACCACTGAGCCACACCGGCTGGGCCTATAAGGCTTTTAAAAAACACTTTCAAATTTCCAATTTTGGAGACCTCATTCTATATCAAACATATTATATCAAACATATTAATATAATGTGGTAATACCCCACATTAAATAAAACTTATATATAGTTGAGTTGCTATTAATAGTTGACATAGTGCCCTGGCCGGTTTGGCTCAGCGGTTAGAGCGTTGGCCTGCGGTCCAGAAAGACCCGGATTCGGTTCCCGCTAGGGGCACGTACCTCGGTTGCAGTTTGTCCCCGGCCCCTGGTTGGGTCGTGTGAGAGGCAGCCACTCGATGTGTCCCTTTCACGTCGATGTTTCTCTCTCTGTCTCTCTCTCTCTCTCTCTCCCTCTCCCTCCCACTCTATCTGAACAAAAAATGGAAAAATGTCCTCAGATGAGGATAAAAAAAAAATAGTTGACATAGTGTTATATTTTGTACACATTTAATAAAATATTAATTAATTTTTATATTTTTCTTATGTTTTGGAGCTAATATTAAAAATGAGTTCAGGTCGCCCTGGCCGGTTTGGCTCAGCAGTCAGACCGTCGGCCCGCAGACCAATGAGTCTCAGGTTGGATTCCAGTCGCGGGCACGTGCCTTGGTTGCTGTTTGTCCCTGGCCCTGGTCAGGGTCATGCAGGAGGCAACCAGTCAATGTGTCCCTCTCACTATGTCGATGTTTCTCTCTCTTCTCCCTCCCTTCCACTCTATCTAAAGATAAATAGAAAAATATCCTCAGGTGAGGATTAGAAAAAAAATTAGGGCCTGCGCTCCCTCCCAGGAGCAGGTCCATGCCTCCTCCCACCCCAACACTCTTCTTCCCCCACAGGCATGCATCTCTTAAACTCTAAGGGATCCCACAAGTCTTGCAACCAGGGGAGAAATGGGCAGTGGCAATTCATCCCAGACAAACCTCCTGAACCTGTCCCCAATGCCCCCTTTTCTCTGACTTCTTAGTGAGCCAAAGCAGACCAGCCTAGGCTCATTTCCCCAGCCCTTCCTTGTTTCACTGTCCCCAGCTTTAATAAACGTCCTCTAAAATTAAAAAAAAAAATTAGTTCAGGTCTTAAACATTTCATAGGTTCTTGAAAACTCATGCCTACATGCCTGATGGAGAAAACAATCCAAGGGTCAGGTGGAGGGAGACCGTGGAGACTTGTGTCATGTTGTTCTGGTGGGAGATGGGCTATTGTCTCTCTAGGACATCTCTTGTGGGTTTTCCCTCTCAGCACAACCCTGCATCTCTAAACAATTACAGAGCCTCTTCCTCTCCCAGCTTTTCAGTCCAGGGCCACTTCTTCCCCACTGAGCCCCCTTAGCTTAATCTGCTTCTTGTATTTGGTTTCCTGTGAGTCACAGCCTTCAAAATCATAGATTTATTCCTTCAACTCAGGCATATTGAGCCCTACTGGGTGTCAGCCATTGCACAAGGAAAAAGAAAGATGAATCAGAAATTATTCCCAGTCCAGGGAGGAGAAAGATAAAGCAAACAGTTTAGTGTGCTGAAGGCTCATAGGCAAACTGACTATATTCTTAGAACAAAAACTGGGAACAGTCTACAATAAGGGTTCTTTTTTTTATCCTCACGCATGGACATTTTTGCATTCATCTTCAGATGGAGCGGGAGGGAGAGAGGGAAGAAGAGAGAGAGAGAAACATCGATGTGTCTAGAGAGACATATTGACTGGTTGCCACCCACACAACCCCAACCGGGATTGGGGACAAACTGCAACGGAGGTACGTGCCCTTAGCGGGAACCAAACCTGGGTCTCTCTGGTCCACGGGCCGACGCTCTAACTGCTGAGCCAAACCGGCCAGGGCTACAATAAGGGTTCTTTATTCATGAAATATTTATTGCAGTTTACCATGTGCGAGGCTCTGGAGACAGAGTGATGAAGAAGGCACTGTCCTCATGGTCAGAGAAGGGAGACAGACAATAAACAAGTATCAAATGAAAGACTAAGATAATTTCACTGCTAATGTAAGAGCACATTGGTATGATCACTATGTAGGATAATTTCCCACTATCAGACTATAATTTATACATAACCCTTAATCCAGCAATTTGCACAAACCTTCTAACCAGCAATTTTTCTTCTAGGTATATCTACTCAAGTACAAAATTATGTGAGTACAAAGCTATTAATGGCAACATTGTTATTTTCCATAGAAAAAGAAAAGGAAACAACTAAATGTACATGGATAGGGAATGCATTACATTAATTGAGAGATCCATACAATTACAGTGGAATGCTGAACAAAAATTAGTAGGAATGGAGCAGATTTGCAATGTACTGACATGGAAAACCTTCATATTCTTGGTGAGTATGAAAAGTGAGATGTAGAACTCTATGTGTTGTTTGTGTGTCTGTGTGTCTATAGATGTTACTTCATGTGAAGAAAAATAAGAGTGTATACCGTTATTTTGGAGAATATATCTAGAAAGACATATTAGAAAGTGGAAATACTTGTTGCATTTGGACACAAGTGAAACTGTGTCTGGGTGACAGGGAAGTGAGGGACACTTTATTCTTGTACCTTTTAAACGGTTGTACCATCTGTATATACCATCAATTAAAAACAAAGAAAAATGTTGAGAACAATTTCATATAGTCACAAGTGTTGAGTTATATAACCGGATAATGTAATAGTGAGGGAGAGGAAGTAAGGGAATGGGGAGGGAAGGAGAGGCTACCTTGGGTGGTCAGAGAATGTCTTTTTGAGAAAGTGACATTTGAACTGAAACCTGCATGACCAGAGGGAACTGGCTCTGTGAACACCTCAACACCTCGGGGCAGATTGTTCTAAGCTGAGAGAATGGCCAGTGCAAAAGCCCTAAGGCAGAAACAAACTTGGCATCTTGAAAGACAAAAAAGAAGGTTAAGGTGAAAGTTTAGGCAAAGGGAAGCCAGTGGGAGGTGTTTTAGCACTGGAGTGAATGAAATGATCTTATTTTTATTTAAAACATTTACTTTGACTTGTGGCAAAGAGAAGGGGTGGGGAGGATTGAAAGGGGCAAGAGCTGCACTAGGAGCTCCGGGCTCTTGCTTCCGCCAGGGATGATGAGAGCGGTTTAGACTAGCAGGTGGTAGTGGCCGGAGAGGTGTAGATGTATTGGAAGAGGAATTGATAGATCTTAAAGAAGGATTGGCTGTTAAGGGCAAGAAAAATAGGAATAAACAATGTGGGTTCAGTGAATAAAATTATTTGAAACTAGAATTGTCCCTCCAAATCAGGTCTTCATGATTGCCATAGTTTTATATTTCTGGAAGCTTCTTAGTGTCAGGGCCAGAGAAAGTTTTAGTTCTCCTGGCTGGTCAAATAATTCAAAAGACATACAGCATGAGCCCTGGCGCAGTAGCTCAGTTGATTAGAGCTTCATGCCAATAGGGCATTGCGGATTTGATCCCTGGTCAGGGCACTGACAGAAATCATCCAGTGAATGCATAAATAAGTGGAACAACAAATCTATCTTCCTCCCTCCCTCCCTTCCTCTCTCTCTCTCAAATCAATAAATTAAAAAAAAAAAGAGCATATTAACAAGAGACAATCAAATTTTAATATGTGCTCATAGAGAATCCACATAAGCATGAAAATTCCGAAGATGATGGCCAAAATGAGGTATATATGTCATTTTGGACTAAGGAAGGGGAGGCAGGCAATTCATAGGCAGAAAAAGAGCGAACATTTAGTAAACAAATTCTTGCAGGGCCACCTAGAAACAATGGGACACAGATTTTTGCTTGGACCCTCCCTGTCTGCCACACATCATTCATATGCGCTAAGGTGGTTATACTAAGGTTCCCTTCCTGAAGCAGGATCTTCTATCTGGAAGGTAAAACAACATCAACAATAGCAATGAAAAGTTCCAGAGTTTGTTGGGCTTTAACTGTTTCCAGCTCAAAATAATCTGCTTGCCAAGGTGGCACATTCTGGGGAGACCAGTTCCCGACCCCCATGCTAGACGCCTGTTCCTCAAACCCAAAGCCAGAGGCAAGCAAGTCCTCATTCACAACCGCAGTGGTCTGTATCTCCAGCAGAAGTCGGGTGAGCTTGGGGTCCTGAAAGGCCAAATGGAGCAGGAAGAACCAGTGCTTGTGAAATAAAGAATTTGAAATTTGCCAGAGGGATGGTTCAATAGGGTTTTAAGGGATAAGCATGGGGTTCTGAAGGGGTCACTGTTCCCTACTCCAAATCCTAAAACAATGTGACCAGGAACCATTCAATCCAATGCTCATCTTTCAGACAGCAAAGTGAAGCCTCGTACAAGGAAAGACCCCCAGCACATGTTAAGTGGCCAGCACAAACACGCTGACAGCACAGGACATAGGAACACAAACCCTGACAGCTCTATCTGCACAGGCCAGGACAGAAGCCACTGTGCTTGATGTACACGCATTAAAGCCAGGTGAGGCTGAGCGATCAAGAGTGTTTTGACTTGACAAAGCAGCCTAGGGAGAGAGAAAGGCCTCCGGCCTGCACACCTGAGATGGGGAAAGAGAGGCTGAGGGAGGCGATGGGCATGCCCAGGGTCAGTTTATCTGGTGTGCTCCTTTTTCAACTTTGGGGCTGGGGCTAACCCTGTGCCCAGGGAGTGACCTTCCAGTGGTTAGATTGCAAGTATTCTTAAAAGGCCACCTTTAGGAAGTGTAGATTTTCTTATCAAAATCTTCCAAATTACTCTCCTGTGGCCCTAGGGAGGCCTGGTGCCTACTTTCTGAGGGACCTTTCCAAGTAACTAATTCATACAGACACTTCCCCAGGCATCCTTATCCCAGACTTGAGGCCCTGTGGGGTAGGCCCCAGTGTGTGGCCTGGACCTCGGACTGTGAACTGTCTCCTCCCTTCTGTTTGTTTTCAATCTTCTGACCCAGGCTGGCTGGTGAAGTAGGCAGAGGGAGGAGTCTCTCTCTCTCTCTCTCTCTCTCTCTCTCTCTCTCTCTCTCTCACACACACACACACCACACACTACACACACACACACACACACACACACACACACACACACACACAGTCTCCTGTGCCCCCCAGTCTCAGTGGCTGGTCAATGATTGATTGGCATTTCACAGGCTGCTGGTTCCAGACCCCAATCTGTTGACCCTTGGAAGTCACCTTCCCTAAGCCAGAGCCCCTTCCTGCCTCTCCTCTACTGCCCCCAGGCCCGGTACCTGTCGCCCAAAGACCTTCTGGTTCAGATCTGTCCTCTGCCCCTTGGTTGGCTCCCCTCTGTCCTGTTGTCTCCCTCCCCAGAGTCCTTACTGGATCCTGCTGGCAAACTCTCAGGCTCCTCCAGCAACCACATTGGTCCCCCAGCGCCCTTCCTCCCCCAGTGCTCCCCCTTCCCAGCCTTTGTCCCTCAGACATCCTCTTTCCTTGGCTCTCCTGCCAGGCCCTGCTAGAGGGGCAGTGGAGGGGAGAAGCGAATCAGCAGCACCCACCCTGCCCCCCTTCCTCTCCTCTTGTCAAACACCAGACAAGGTTTTTTCCCCTTCCTCCCCAACTCTGAAAGGGCTCATTCTCTCTGGGAGCCTCGGCCCTTCTGGAGCCTCCTCCTGGGGCGTGAGTTCTGACCTCCGCTCCTCCCCATCCCACTCTGGCCTGCTGGCTCCGCCCCCTCTTGGCAGCCCACTGGGACTGACCATTGTCTCCAGTTTGGGTTTCCGTTCGGGATTTGGGATGCAGAGAGGGTGGGCTTGACTTGGCTGGGCAGGAGAGAGGGTAGGACTGGTAGTTACCCAGATTTCTTGGAGGACCCTCCTCTGGATCCCCTGCAGGGGCACGGGGTGAAGGTGGGTTCATGGTACCCTTGATTCGGGGCTCTGGAGCAAAATGGATTACGCCAAAGCCTCATGCCTCAGTCAGGTTTCCTCTTCTGCAGAACAGAGGCAGGTAACACCTGCCTCCTCTGGCACCCTAGGACTCAGTGAGGTGAAGAGTATGGCCCTGGGACGGAGAGTGGCACAGAGTAGGGGGTCCAGTAAAGGATGGTGCCACAGCAGCTTTCCTGGCTGGACCAGCCCTCCCGACTCAGTGTCGGGAGAGAAGGGACATCTGTAACCCTGACCCTAACACCCTGATGGTCTCTTGGAGGCCCAGTGCACACAGGTCCAGGTGCAAGCCCTCCCTCCAGCAGATGACCAGCAAGTGACTCTTGGAGCCAGGTCACTGTCTCCTCACCCTGAAGGGCTGAGAGGCACCTTGACCAAGTCTTGGGCTGTGTGAGGGGGTGATTTTGCTGGCTGTTCAACTTTTTCCTCATTAGCCCTGAGAGGGTCCTGGGTAATTTGGTTAACTTGTTTGAGCCTCTGTTTCCTTGACCCTCAACCTCTCTAACCCTTAACTTGAACCCTAGAGAAAATAGAGGTATTGATGCCCATCCTGAAGGCAGCTGTGTCCCCCTACACAGCAGTATCTCTTGAATGTTTGTGACTATCATCCATTGGACCTCATCACCAGGACACACACACCACACTTACCCTTACTGCATGTGATGTTCGTGAACCTTTCCTATTCCATTCTATTTTTTTTTTTTTATCCTCACCCGAGGACATTTTTGCATTTATCTTCAGGTAGAGCAGGAAGGAGAGAGGGAGGAAGAGAGAGAGAAACATTGATGTGAGAGAGCCACATCGACTGGCTGCCACCCACACAACCCCATGGGGCTGGGGACAAACTGCAACTGAGGTACATGCCCTGAGCAGGAACCGAACCCGGGACTCTCTGGTCTGCGGGCTGATGCTCTAACTGCTGAGCCAAACTGGCCAGGGCGCATTCTATTTTTTAAAATTTTATTTATTGATTTTTTAGAGAGAGGGGAAGGGAAAAACACCAATATGTTGTTTCACCTATCCATGCATTCACTGGTTGACTCCTGCACGTACCCCCGCCAGGGATCAAACCCACCCATAACCCTGGTGCATCAGGACGATGCTCCAACCAACTGAGCTACCCAGCCAGGCCATTCCATTCTATTTCTTAAACAAACAAACAAACACTTGTCTAAATTATCTAAATTGGATTCGTGACTGACCCTCTAATAGAACCTGACCTGCAGTTTGAACATCACTGGTTAGAGCTGGAGCATGTATCAAATTTTGTACTCATAACTTTGTATTCCTTTTCCTAAAGAGACCCTCCCAAATTTCATAAGCTTCAGGCCCCACAAAATCTAGATCTGCTGCAGAATAAACTAAACCCGAGGCCATTTATTGAGTAATTACTATGTACCAAGTACTGTGCTGTGCTTCAGTAGCATTATCTCCTTTAACTCCTAGCACAGAATGCCAGATGCTATTTTACAAGTGAGCAAACAGACGAAGAAAGTCTCAGTCATTTGCCCAAGGTCACACAGCTAACATGTGGTGGAGTGGAGATTTGAACCCAGGTCTTTCTGATCCCAGAGCACCCTGTTCTCATTGCCCCCTTCTGTGAAAGTGCCTGCCTGTCACAATGGTAGGGAATATGGAAGCAGATTAAGAAATGCTAGTGTCCAGCCCTGGCCAGGTAGTTCAGTTGGTTGGAGCATCGTCTAGATATGCCAAGGTTGCTGGTTAGATCCCCGCTTAGGGCATATGCAAGAATCAACCAATGAATGCATAAATAAGTGGAACAGCAAATCGATGTTTTTTTCCTCTCTCGCCCTAAAATTAATAATTTTTTTGTTGTTGTTGTTCGGATAGAGTGGGAGGGAGAGAGAGGAAGAGAGAGAGAGAGAGAAACATCGATGTGAAAGGGACACATCGAGTGGCTGCCTCCTGCACGACTGCCTCCTGCACGACCCAACCAGGGCCGGGGACAAACTGCAACCAAGGTACATGCCCCTAGCGGGAACTGAACCCGGGTCTCTCTGGACCGTGGGCCGACACTCTAACTGCTGAGCTAAACTGGCCGGGGCAATAATTTTTTTAATTAAAAAAAAAAAAAAAAAAAGAAATGCTAATGTCCACGCTTCAGTCCCCAGTAGGCACTAGAGTGGCTGGATTTGGCAAATAAGAATAAGAATGCCCAGTTAAATTTGAATTTCAAATAAACAAGAAATAATTTGTTAGTGTAAGTTGTATGTCCCATGACATATTTTCTTGTAATTTCCAACAAAAATATGCCTGTCTTCCACCCCTCACCCCTTCTCCACCCCCCACCGGGCCTTAAGTACAGGGTCAGGGGCTCCAGGTGGAATGCAGGGTGGGGAGGCGGAACTGAGCAGACTAATGAAATGTAAGGGACAGAGAAAAAACCTTGGATAAATTGGTGCTGAGTACTCCAGTAGTAAAGAAACAAAAGGCATGGATGTTCTTCAAATAGGAGGTCCCTCCAATTTGACCCTCTCCCCCCAAACTTGTAGACCCTCTTAAAACCATGCTTTTCTGACTGGAAACGATACGGAAATGATTCGAGAAGGTAAGCCAGGGAGTCCTGGAAGCCACAAGTTAAACACAACACACACCCCTCCTTGACTATCAATTTTACCTAAGGACGTGGTGGGAAAACCATTATTTGATATTAAAACGAATAGGCATGTGATGGAGTAGGATGCAAACTCGCCCGGAATGTTTACGATAAAACCTGCGACTTCAAAGAGGATGGCAGCCCAAAGCATTTGCCCCAGACTCCTGGGGGCGGGGGCGCAATCGCCTCCTCTGCTTTCAGGGGTGCCGCACGGAAACGGGTGGGAACGGCGGCAGGCACCCCGGGCGTCCGGGCGCTGGAGCGACGCACCCCAGGCCTGCGCGAGACGGAGAAAGTGCAGCCGGGAGCTGCCACTCCCAGGGACTTGCTGGAATGCGGTTGGAGGTGGGGGTGGGGGGGCGAGCTGTGAGCGCGCTGGCTCCCAATCACAGGAGGAGGAGGAGGAGGAGGTGTAGGAGGAGGGCTGCCTCGAGGAAGTGCAAGAATGAAGTTGTGGAGCTGAGATTCCCCTCCATCGTGCGCACGGAGCCGACCAGAGCCCCCGAGGCAGCTGCCCGCCGCTTCGCCGGGAGCCCTTTCCGCGCGGAGCGCTCGGCCCGCCCGCCCGCCGCGCCCCCAGCCTGGTCCAGCCGGAGCCATGGGACCGGAGCCGCAGTGAGGACAATGGAGCTGGCGGCCTGGTACCGCTGGGGGCTCCTCCTTGCCCTCTTGCCTCCCGGAGCCGCGGGCACCCAAGGTGAGTCTGGGTGGGGAGGGCAGGGAACGGCGACGGGACCCTGCAACCTGGGACCCCGCCGAAATCCCCGGGCAGGCGGGCAGAGGGGGCCGTACGAGCTCCCCGCCCCGAAGTTTCGGCTGTCCGGGCTCTCGGCCGGGAGGGGGCAGAAGAAGGTGGGGCGGGGGGGGGGGCAATTACACAGAAGCGCCTCTCGATGCCCCATTCAGGAGACCAGCGCGTTACAAACTCCGCGACGGCTGCGGGAACTTGTCAAAAAAGTTCTCTGAAATTGTTCGGAAAGTTTCCCTCAAAGGGTGTATTGCCCGGGGTGTGTGTGTGTGTGTGTGTGTGTGTGTGTGTGTGTGTGTGTGTTTTCCCTCTTCTTGAGCCCCCTCGAGCTTTCTCAAAGCCTTTCCAGTTGGCAGCCTCCGCCTCCGGACTGGACTGGGCTGGATTCCTCCGGGGGTCCCTCCAGCCTGGCCTTCCCCCTCCCCCTTTCCCCTCTCCACCCCTCTTCGGCCGATTGGATTTAGTTACTTCTGCTTCAGGCAAGATCGGGGTGTGGAGGGGGGAGGTGGGGAAAGCAACCTGTCCAGCCAGAGCCGGGAGGAGAGGGTGACCAGTCCGACCGCGGAGTTGCCTCACGCTGGAGTCTGGGGTGGGGGGAGGGGGAGACCGAGACGATTGTTTTGAACAAGTTTCTTTAGGGCCACTCTGGGACTATGTGCTTTGTGACTTTGGGAGAGCATGGATGGCATGGTGGGTTTTCTGGTCTAGGCATAAAGTGGGAGACTTGTACGGGAGGGATTCCCGGGCACTTGGTGTGTGGAGGCTTAGAGATAAGACCAGATGGGGGGTATGCAGAGGGCTGGGTTGTCCTGCCTTTTCCCTCGTGCTGTGCATGGGGAAAGGTGATAGGGGGGGACAGTGTCCTGCTCCACTTGCCCCTCTGTATGCAATAACGATTAAACCTGGAAATCTCAGGTGCCAGGCACTACACATGGTATTTTGCATGTGCTCCCCCTTTTAATCCTCAGAACCATTCTATGAGAGAAGTCCTACTAGTGTTCCCATTTTCCAGGTGAAAACCTGGGCTTAAAGTGCTTAGGCAGTGCCACCCCCCAGCACACATTGGAAATCACTGTTAATCTACCTTGAGCAATAGGAGACCCTCTCCCTGCATCACCAGGTTGTGGGGAGACACAGAGAGCATTCTGGGAGTGGTGGGTGGTCTCCGTAGGTCCTGGAGTCCGGGGAAGGGGTGGGTGTCATCCTGTCTGTGTTGCCGGAGGGCCCTTCTGTCAGCATTGCTGTGATGTCTGAGGGGCCTCTATGCTAGGGTGTTCTTGAGTTGTGTGGTCTGTGTGTTTGTGTCTCAGCTTTGTGTTGCTAAACAGTCTCTCTCTTTGCTGACTTGGGGACTTAGTTGAACTCTGCCCTCTCAAGGAACTCCCTCAAGGTGCTGGCCAGCTCTGCTGTAAACAGTGGGAGGTGGCCCTACGCCTTCTCTCTGAGGAAGGAGGCTCCTCTCCTTTGAGCCCATTCTTCCCTTCCCCGTTTCCCAGGCTGGCATCTTCACCCCTGACCTTCTGCTGAGAAGGGTGAGGCCAGGCTGGGCTGTCAGGCTGAGCTGCTGTCCTCCTCAGCTGGACCTGTGAGTTGAGCAGGTGGGGAGTGTCAGGGGGTGCTGCTGTGCTGGGGATCTGAGGGGTCAGTTCTCTGATGACTGGGCCTCCTTTGGTCTTCCTCACTCCTCAACGTACACACTGCTGGGTGCAGAGAGAGAGAGAGATGTTGGGTATGCTATGTTGTAAGGGAATGATTAAAATGGCAGTACACCACCCAGCTGCCTCTAGCCACCCCCATTACACCCCAGGACTGAGGGCTAGGTTAGGAATGTGGGGAGAAAGGGAGACGGGGCAAGACCCAGGATTTTGCTGAGGTCCTCTCTTAGAGGTCCAGGTTTTGTGAAGTGCAGCAAACACATTCTTTTTATCTTGCAAAGCTCATATTTAATTCCTGTATGGTTCTCCCAACACTCTCCTTCTTTTTATTATACTCAGGGAAAGTGACCTCATTTTAATATTCACAAGAAGACAATTGAAAAGACAAGATCAAATGCAAAAAGAGAATATTCCTTACATTCCAAATACAAAGCACTTTTTCTTTTCTCTTGGTTGGTGATAATGCATACTCCTCCCATGATATGAACTCCTCTTGCCTTCACTTTTCAAAAATGTACAGCCTGCTTCGTATATGCCAGGTTCTTATCCATAGACAGTTTAACTTCATCTCTGTAACAATCCTGTGGATAGCTGCACAGAGGAGGAAAATGAAGTGAATTATCCCGGGCTCCCCCGCCACCCAATGTCCAGGGCATTTTTGGACTCTAACGAGGAGATATTAAGAGTTGATCAGTTTTATTCTATTTAACAGGAATGAGTTGAGCAAAGCCTTAGGGGCACCCAGGTGACCAGACTGGGGTAGAGGTGCTACTCTGTTATTCGGGCGAACGACCTTCCTTATCTAAGCTATGGAAAGTGGGGCTGAATTGGGCACCCCCTCACACCCCAGTTCCCCTCTTGGCTTTGGAGTCATCTCTCCCTGTCCACCTCATGTCTGACCTCTTCTTGGGCCCTCCTGGAATGGCAGGGGACTGAGGCAGGAGTGAGGTGGAGGCCACTGGGACCTGCAGGGCTGTGGGGGAAGGAGACAGCTGGACTGGAAGCAAGAGGGATCAGTGTGGGGCTGGGGTGGGGGGAGCTGGTGTAGGGCCCAGGTAGTTGTGCCTGCCTCTGGGTGCTGGAATGATCTGGAAAGAGATCCCTGCCCTCTGCCTGTGGGAAGCCCCTCTGGGGTGACACCCCATCTTTTGCTAGGCCACTTTTCCTGTCTACCCCTGGGAAGAGAGTGGACGGAGGGGGAGGGGTGTGCTCTCTCTCAAGGAGTAGGAGAGTTAGCCAATGTTTGTGTTGCCCCATCTCTGTTTACAAAGCCTTGTCATGTTTACAGACTGCTTTTTGATTCATTATCTCATTTAACTTCTCTGCAGAAAGGAAGAGTTGTTATTGTTTTATTATTCCCTCCTTATAGCTAAATTCAGGTCAGTAAATATTCATTGAGAGCCTACTAAGTAACAGGCACTGCTGGGCATAGAGACCTTGGAGATCCAGGACTTGCTCAAGGTTACAGAGTGAGTGGCCCAGCTGGGTTCTGGTCTGGTGACCCTGAGCCCAGGGCCCCATCTGCCTGATACACTGGGTGTGTGGTGGGTGGGTCTGGGGGAGGTGAGCTTTGGGAATGCAGGTAGTGGTCATGGAAACCAAAGGAAATATTGGCTTTCATGCTGGTGAGCAAGAGAAGCAGCTGGGCCTGAAGGTTAGTGGGGAGGAGAGAACCCGCTTGAGAGCACCCCCAGAGCTGGGACCAAACCCTGACCACTGAAGTTTAATTGGAGGGATGTGAGGGAGGGACTGTGACCAACCTCTCAGCAGGGGGATGGACATTGTGATCTCAATTGGTCCCTTTTGGTTTGGAGAGACTCTTGATTGAACTTCATTCATCCATCCATCCATCCATCCATCCATCCATCCATCCATCCAGCAAACATCCAGTGCTCACTGTGTGCTCTGCCCTAATTGTGGTTCCTAAGGGGCAGGTGTCCTGGATACGAAGAGCTCCCCTGTATGAAACAGGACCACCTACCCGCCCAAAAAAATCAATGGGGTAGGGTGGATATGGAGACTAAGGAGTGGGGAATTGGTGAGGAGATGGGGGAGGAGGAGGAGGAGCAAAGGTCATGGTGAAGGGGAGGGAGGTGGAGGAAAGGGAGGTATCAAGGCCTTCTTGGCTTCATGTTAGGTTGGTGCGTGCATGCGGGGATTAGCCCACAAGCTTCCAGCTCCCTGGGAATGGGTCTCAGGGCACCAATTTTACCACCTGTTGCAAACACTTAAAAAGTCTTAATCAGACTCAAATGAGCCACAAACAAATTCACTAGTGGGGCGGGGCTACCACTTTTCTGCTCCTCCTGCCCAGCCCAGCCACTCTGCCCTGCCCAGCACCTGCAATGCTGTCAGTGGCATCAGTCGAGTTGGTGTGTATTTATGTTTGTGTGGGGTGAGGGTGAATGTGTGTGCAGTTAGGTCTAGTGGAAGAAATGTAGAATCTAAAGTCAGACAGACCTGAGTTCAAATTCTGCTTCTTACAGGCTTTATCCTCTTGGGAGACCTGTCAGCCTCAGTTTCCTTCTTTGCAAAATAGAGGTCTCAGCCCCAGCCTCTGCAGGATGTTCTGAAGCTCCACCCAGAGTGCCTGCTGAGCACACAGTAGGCCCTCAGTTGATGCAGCTGCCCCCAGTGTTCCATTGTTGTTGTTTTCCTATTGCCTGGCTGCCACAGCTGGTGTCCTTTGGAAGCGGCACAGGCCTGCAAGGGGGTGGAGACAGCCCCTGCCCCAGCTCTGCTGGTCCCTTTCCCGGGCTTGGGCCAGGGCCCTGGGGTCTGGGCCCTGAGACAGCTGTGACTACCAAGCAGCTGAAGCTGCGGAGGCCGCGGGAGGTCCTGGCAGCGGGCGTTATTTTGGGCCTGGCCTGCCACCCCCAGCTCCTGTTTCCTCTGGGAGCTTGGGGGGAGGGACCCTTGATTCTATTTCTGGGCTCTCCCCTTCCTCCCTGTTTGCTTCCTTCCCTATCTGCCCAGAGGGGTGGGAGCAGAGACCACTCTGGATGTTAGTAGGAGGTCCAGGAAGCAACCCCTGGGGGCTTGCCCCACAAGACTTTCCCCAGCTTTTGGAGGCAGTGGTATTTCTTATTACCAACCCCCAGCTCCAAGTTGCTGGGCAAGCAGGAGCCCTGGTGTCAGACCTTGAGGTCAGCCTCTGTGCTGTCCCCCTGAATCTGCAGTAGTCGTGGGAGGTGGAGTGGGACCAGCAGGAATTCTGGGCAGCTCAGGCACCTGTGGGCCTGTGTACCTGGGGGGTGCCCTCCACCCACCTCCCCCGGCACACCCTCCTGGGCAAGACGCACCAGGTGATTCATCTTCTCACCAGAGCAGAAAAACAAGTTTAACTGGACAGTTTAATCTCCCCCCTGCTGGCAGGCATTGTGCCAGCTGCTACCCCCAGTGCCCCCTCACCAGGAGTAGTTTACCCTATCTATATTTCTGGGCTTCATGGGTATTTCTGGTCTCAGGGACACCCAGCTGGGGTCCAGGTGGGCCTGGGGGCAGTTCATCTTGCTGTCCCTTGGCTGATAGTTGGCACTGGGCAGGTACGCAGGGCTGACGTAGTGCTCTTGTGGCAGGAGTTTCGTGGCAGAGATTCTGCCAGCTGCTTCTGGAGTCTTGCCCTGAGGAGGTGGCAAGGGTGAGGTACCAGAGCAGGAGCCTTTGGAGTAGGTGTCATTCTGGCCCAGGATCTGCAGCTTGGGTCCGGATGCCCGTAGATGGGATCTGATGCTCCTTGTCTCTGCCTGGGGGAATTCCAGAGGTCCCTGCAGTAGCCAGGCCGCTGGTGGTCTCCGTGCCCCCGCTATGACTCCAGCTGACCCTCCTTCCCCACTTTCTGGGTGGCATTGTGAGGGTGGGTATCCCTTGCCAGGAGGTTGACATGTGGGTGGCGTTGGAATGGGGTGGGGAGAATACCCCGAGTTTGTTTGCTTGGGGGAGGGAGAGAGGGGGTATCCAGAGGGTTCATGATTCATCATCACCTCTCTTGGGGGATTTTTTACCCCCTGGCCCTGAGTCGTGGCTTTGGGACAAAGAGAGGCTTTCTTTGCAGCCAACCCCCGGGATTGGGAGGGCAAACTCTGTAGGACTGGCACAGCAGGGCCCCCTCGGGATGCTCAGAATGGGCTGAGTCAGACGGAGCCTCTCCTCGATTTCCCTCCTCTTCCAAAACTTTCAAACTTTCTTTTGCTGTTGCACCATCTGCAGGTGCAAAGGGACATGGGAGGAAGAGTCCTGCTGTCCAAGATGGCGTGACTCTGGGGAGTGAGTGTGGGGAGGCAGCTGGGTTGGAGAAGCTCCCTGGACAGTGCCCTCTGACCCATCTCCTCCCTCCTGCCAGTGTGCACCGGCACAGACATGAAGCTGCGGCTCCCAGCCAGTCCCGAGACCCACCTGGACATGCTCCGCCACCTCTACCAGGGCTGTCAGGTGGTGCAGGGCAACCTGGAGCTCACCCACCTGCCTGCCAATGCCAGCCTCTCCTTCCTACAGGTGAGAGCCATGGGCAACCCAGCCAGTCCCTGCCTCCAGCTGGGCTGAGCCCTCTGCTCATAGATGGGTGGTAGAAGAGGCCTGTATTTCCTCTTTTGTGGTTCTTCAACAGGAAGTCCTTTCTGATGTCTAACCCCTATCTGTTCTAGTGCAAGACCAGGTGATTCCCTCTCTATAGCATGGCTGGCTGTGGACATCTCTAGGTGGAATGCATCTGTCCCTTGGCTAAATTTTTGCTCTCTCGCCAGCACGATCACCTCCCCCTATCTAACTGCCCAGCCACTGTCCCTCTCCCACCTGGAGTAGTGAAAGGCCTGGTGCGAGATGTGGGTTCCAGAGCCAGTTCTGCCACTGACAGACCATGTGAATGTGGTCTAGGTTCTTGTCTTCACTGGGTCTCAGTTTTCTCATCTGTATATTGGGAGCAATAGGCATGCTTTGCCTCCTCCGGGGGCCCATTTGTAGATCAAATGGGCAATGTATGTGAAAGGGTCATGAGCAGGAGAGAGTGGAAACCAGCCTCCCGAGCTGTTTCCACAGTGTCCCGGAGTGGGGTCATGTATGCAATGCTCAGATGTCATCTCATCCAGGCCGTTCCTTTTACAGATGAAGAAACTGAGATGCAGAGAGGGTGGGATATTTGCTCGCAGCTTATGAAGTGCTCCCCAACCATTATCTTTCTTGACCCTACAGGAATCTGGTTCGGGGAGGTGGGGAGTGGCCTTGATTCCATTTTACACATGAGGAGAGCAGACTGCTCAGTGGATGGGGTCCTTGGAGGGTGATAGTGTTCCAGAGCCCAGGCCTGCCTCAGCCCCGACCTACCCTGTGCCCTCCCAGGACATCCAGGAGGTGCAGGGCTACGTGCTCATCGCTCAAAACCAAGTGAGACAGGTCCCACTGCAGAGGCTGCGAATCATACGAGGCACCCAACTCTTTGAGGACAACTATGCCCTGGCCGTGCTGAACAACGGAGACCTGCTGGACAGTGGCACCCCTGTTGCAGGGGCTGCCCCAGGAGGGCTGCGGGAGCTGCAGCTGCGAAGCCTCACAGGTGGTCATCATTATTCTCGAAATCTCCTGGTTATTGAGAGCTGACCAGGGCCACTGCTAGCCATGGGGAGGCTTTGCGTGCTTTGGAACTTGCATCCCTTCTGAATGGAAGCTAGGAAAAGTGCCCCTTGTGAAGGTTAAAAAAAGATGTCCCTTCTTCCCAGGAAGTCACAGCTTGTTCCAGCCCACACAATTTGATCATTAGGATGCTGGGTGGGTTTTGCCCACGTGGCTGAGTGCACATGTATGTCGAACAACCTGTGTAACTGTACATCGTAGCCCCGGGGCTGACAGCGTCTCAAACCCTGTGTGCCAGGGGCTTTTCGCGCATGGTTCTGTTTTAGCCATGCTGTGATCTTGCAAGGGAGCATTCATGTTATTCTCATTTTACAGAAGAGAAAACAGGTTTACAGAGAAGTGACTTGCTTAAGATTACACAGCTAGTTAGTGGTGAGGCTGGGTTTCCGACTCCAGGGTCTCTCTTTTGACCAACAAGCAGTGTGCACAGAGTAGAGGTGGAGGAGAGGAGAGAGTGACCTGGGCATCTGGACCCTGACATAGACCACTCCTCCCTGCATCTCGGTTTGTCCGTGTGTACGTGTGGGGGCGGGGGATGGTACTGGTAGGGCTGAAAGATGCTGAAGGTGTCTTTTCTGTTCCCTGGGGAACCTGGGGTGTGCTTAAGAATCTGCTCCCCTTTTAGAAGGCTGGGGTGGGGCAGAAGTTGACAGAGAGATCCCTGGTTATTGTCCATCCCACAGAGATCCTGAAGGGAGGGGTCTTGATCCAGCGGAACCCCCAGCTCTGCCACCAGGACACGATTTTGTGGAAGGACATCTTCCACAAGAACAACCAGCTGGCCCTCATGCAGATAGACACCAACCGCTCCCGGGCCTGTAAGCCATGCGCTTCCCTGCCTGCGGCCTCTTCTTGCTCAGACAGCCCCCACCCCACCAACTCCTGCTTACAGCCCCACGCCCTGCATTAACACCACCCACTTCCTCTTTCTGTGGCCCTCTGTCCATCTCCCTGTTTCTTTCTTTTTTTAATTTATTGATTTTTAGAGAGAGAGAGAGAGAAACATCGCTTTGTTGTGCCACCTATTTATGCATTCATTGGTTGACTCTTGTATCTTGTATGAGCCCTGACCGAGGATCGAACCTGAAATCTTAGCTTATTGGGACAAAGCTCTAACCCACTGAGCTACCTGGCCAGAGCTCCCTCTGTTTCTTGTTTGTATCTGTTTTTGGAGACCCCTTTGCTTGCCTGGGTCTCACCCTCACTGTGCATTCTGCCTCCTGGTCTCTGTCTCTCTCACTGTCTCTGTTCTCTCCCCAGGCCAACCCTGTTCTCCAGCTTGTAAAGCCTCCCGCTGCTGGGGAGAAAGTTCCAAGGATTGTCAGAGCCGTGAGTCTTAGGGAGACACAGAATCTGGGGGACAGGGCTGGGTGGAATACAGGTGACAGGGGAGGGGCAGGTTAGCAGGCCTCAGGTATGTTCCCTGGGGCAGGGAATCTTCCCCAGAAGGTGATGCTGGGGAGGGTCTGGTGCCTAGGTGGCCACCCAACCCTCATCCCGCCCTTTGCATGACAGTGACTGGAACTGTGTGTGCCAGTGGCTGTGCCCGCTGCAAGGGCCCGCTGCCCACCGACTGCTGCCATGAGCAGTGTGCTGCTGGCTGCACAGGCCCCAAGCACTCTGACTGCCTGGTATGTGCCCACTGAGCCCTACCCTTGGGAAGCAAGGGGAGGGGCACCCCACCTGGTACTGCCCTGTTGCCCCTGGCACATCAGGGAAAAACAGCCCAGTGACCACCAGCTGCCTGTCCCCCCAGGCCTGCCTCCACTTCAACCATAGTGGCATCTGTGAGCTGCACTGCCCAGCCCTGGTCACCTACAACACGGATACCTTTGAGTCCATGCCCAACCCTGAGGGCCGTTACACCTTTGGTGCCAGCTGTGTGACTACCTGTCCCTGTGAGTGCCAGGGAGAAACCTAGTCTTAGTAATTTTGCTGGGGAGGTTGGTTTATATAAATGGGAGCATACTGTGAGTATTGTCTGCCCCTTGCTTTGGAGAGCGGGTCATGAGGGTTCCCGTCCAGCTGCCTTGTTCTTTCAACAGCTGTGAAGCTAAGAACTCAGGCTCGGGAGCCACACCCCCGGGGTTTGAAACCTGGCTCTACTACTTACTGGTCATATGACCCTACTGTCTCAGTTCCCTCATCTCTAAAATGGGTACAATAATAGTCCCAACGTAATAGTGTCTATCACATAGGTTTGTTGTGAGGAGTAAATGAGCGTTAAATGCTCAGACCTACTGTAGGGGCATGCAGTACTGGTTGATGCCATCCTTTTTGTACTACTTGGGCAGGGTGACACTGCTCATGGTGGGGTGTGAAGGGCTGGGGCATGTGGGCACATAACCCTGGTCTCCTCAGACAACTACCTGTCAACGGACGTGGGATCCTGTACCCTGGTCTGTCCCCTGAACAACCAAGAGGTGACAGCTGAGGACGGAACACAGCGCTGTGAGAAATGCAGCAAGCCCTGTGCCCGAGGTACCCACTGCCACCCTCAAACCACGCTGCGGTTCCTGTCTCTGTGCACACCCAGACTGGCCTCGCCCACCGTCCCACCCTTCCTCAGACCTTCCTGGGACTCAGTCCTAGTCTCCCACTGTCTCTGTCCCTGCCCCTCCTAGATCAGTCCCACAAGCTCCCCTGTATCTTGCCAGTGTGGGGAGGGGACATGTGGTCCTAGGAGGGGACTGTGGACAGGACCCAGGAGTCTGAGTTCCTGGGTCCTGGTGTGGGGACTGAGATGGTCCTCTCACCACCTGCGCCACTCCCCACAGTGTGCTATGGTCTGGGCATGGAACACCTGCGGGAGGTGAGGGCAGTCACCAGTGCCAATATCCAGGAGTTTGTCGGCTGCAAGAAGATCTTTGGGAGCCTGGCGTTTCTGCCAGAGAGCTTTAAGGGGTAAGGCTACTCAGCGCTAAGGGTGGGCACAATGACCTGAGACATTATCAGGGCAGTCACTGCTTCCTGAAGACCCAGCAGTGGCAGCCTCTGTTGGGGAGGGAGGCAGGAGACAGAGGTGGGAGGCCAGGAATTCAGAGGAAGCAGGTGGGAGACCAGAGGGAGCAGGGACTTCTGGGAGGGGTGTTATTTCCATAAATGACATGTTATCTGTGAACATGCACTTGTATGGAAGTCAAGCCATCCAGATAAAGTTATATTCTCCTTGAGTTCATAGTAGCTTTATTCATAATAGTTCCAAATTGGAAATAACATGTATATCAATAGGTGAATGGATAGATGATGGTCTATTTCATACAGTGAAATTCTCAGCAACAAAAAGAAACACACTGGAGGGGGAGGGGGAGAGATTAACCAAAGAAATTATATGCATATGTGCATAACCAATGAACACAGACAATAGTGCAGTGAAGGCCTTGGTGGGGGCAGGGTAGATGGGGGTCAATGGGGGAAAAAAGGGGGACATCTGTAATACTCAACAGTAAAGATAATTTAATTAAAAAAAGAAACACACTGATACACACAACATGAATCTCAAAAACATTATGTTAAGTGAAATAAGCTGGACAAGAGAGTCCTCTCTGTATGATTCTCTTTAAGTGATGCTCTAGACCCACAAAACAACCCTGGTGATAGCAATCGGGACAGTGGTTGCCCTGGGGTGGGAGACTGGACAGTGACACGAAGACATCCCTGGGATGATGGGAATGTTCTGTATATCGATTGGGGGGGTGGAGCCATGAGTGAATGCATTTTTCAAAACTCATCAAACTATATAGTAAAAAATCTGCATTTTATTGCATGTGAATTATATTTCAGTAAAAGAGAAAATCCCTTTCAACCCTTCTTCCACCTTTGCTCCCCTTTCCAGAGGAGACCACTGTTAACAGGTTGTGGGTCCTCTTCTAGACCATTTATAAGCACTTAGACATGCACAGAGAAACATAGTTTCAAGTTTTTAAAATTTATTGATTTTAGGAGAGAGAGAGGAAGGGAAAGAAACATCGATTTGTTTTCCACCCATTTATGCGTTCATTGGTTGAGTCTGGCATGTGCACTGACGGGATCGAACCTGCAACCTTGGCATATAGGAGGACGCTAACCAACTGAGCTACCCGGCCAGGTTTTAGTAATTCTGCTGGGGAGGGGGTTGGTTTATGTAAACAGGAGCATACCCCGAGTATCGTCTGCCCTTTCTTTGGGGAGCTGATCACGATCTTATTCTTTCAGCAGCTGTTGAGCAGGTGGCAGCAGCCAAGAGTGGCCGCTAAGGGCTCAGGCCTGGGAGCCAGACTGCCTGGGTTGGAAACCTGGCTCTGCCACTTGCTGGTCATGTGACCTTACTATGCCTTAGTTTCCTCCTCTTTAAAGTGGGCGTAAAAGTAGTCTCAAGCTCTGCCTAGCCAGTGTGGCTCAGTGGATTGAGTGTGGTCTCATGGACTGAGAGGTCCCTTTTCAATTCCTGGTGAGGGCACATGCCTGGGTTTCGGGCTCGATCCCCAGCAGGGGGCGTGCAGGAGGCAGCCGATGGATGCCTCACATCAATGTTTCTATCTCTCCATCTCCAAAAAATCAATTAAAACATTAAAAAAAAAAAGTAGTCCCAACCTCATAAAGTAGTTACAGAATTTGAATGAGTTAATATGCTCTTAGAACAGTGCCTGGCACACGCTAAGTGCTCCTAGCTAGTGTTTTGTCCATAGTCTGGAGAGATCGGGATTATATTTAACAGCTCCCCTATTTATTGATGGGTGTTTAGGTTGTTGCCAGTTTTTGCTCTTACAAACAGTTCTGCCTTGTACATGCCTCAGGGGCCAGTGTCTCTAGGCCACATTCCTAGAAGTAGAATTTCTAGATCAAAGGATATAAATACTATTTTGATAGATCCAGCCAAGCTAGGGCCTGGGCTTTGTAGCTCAAGATGGGAACAGCCGGGCTTGAGCAAAGGGTTTAAGTGAAGTTATTAATAGAGGGGAGGGTGGGGAGGGTGACTCCTCTCCTCATCTTTCTTCTAGGGACCCGGATTCCAACACTGCCCCCCTACAGCCTGAGCAGCTCAGGGTGTTTGAGACCTTGGAGGAGATCACAGGTGGGCTCTGTCTCTGGCATCCTGCTCTGAAGGGGTTGGGCAGCCTCATCCTGTCCCCACACCCTAGCCTCACCCTGTGCCTGCAGGTTACCTGTACATCTCAGCGTGGCCAGACAGCCTGCCCGACCTCAGTGTCTTCCAGAACCTGCAAGTGATCCGGGGCCGAGTTCTGCATGAGTGAGCACCTGGAGGAGGGTGCCTGATGGGGGAGGCCTGGGAGAAGCTTTGGGCATGGTGGGTCCTCCTTTCCCCAGGGGCTCCAGCGGCAGCCTTCCTACGGGAGTTTGCGTAGCGTGCTGGGGACAGGAGGAAGGTGAGGGCAGCCCTTGGCTGACTGGGGAGGGGTCAGTCATGTGCTGTCCACCCTGTGGCTGAGCACTCCTCTTCCACAGTGGTGCCTACTCGCTGACCCTGCAAGGACTGGGCATCAGATGGCTAGGGCTGCGCTCCTTGCGGGAACTGGGCAGTGGGCTGGCCCTCGTCCACCACAATCCCCACCTCTGCTTTGTACACACGGTGCCCTGGGATCAGCTCTTCCGGAACCCTCACCAGGCCCTGCTCCACAGTGCCAACCGGCCAGAGGATGAGTGTGGTAAGACAGGGAGCCCAGTGCTGCCCGCTCCTCGTCTCCAGCACACAGGAGTGTCCGTGGGCCCCTACCAGCAACAATCTGGGATTTGTGCAGAATGCCCGTCCCTGGTGTGCCATTCTTGACACAGCTCTGGCTGGCTTGACCTCTTGGCATGGCTTCTGGCTGAATTCTGCCTCGCTGCCTTGGCATCCCTCCCTCCCCTTCCTCTCTGATCCTGGAACCTCAGAACTCCTCTCTCCCTGCATTGCCCAGGCCCTGTTCCCACCCCTGCAACCCAGAGCCACTCCCCCTTCCCCTGCTTAACTTGGACCTGAGTCTCCCTTAAGAGTGCCCTCTGACTCCTTCCTCCTCACTGCAGTGGGTGAGGGCCTGGCCTGCTACCCGCTGTGCGCCCGCGGGCACTGCTGGGGTCCGGGGCCCACCCAGTGCGTCAACTGCAGCCAGTTCCTTCGGGGCCAGGAGTGCGTGGAGGAGTGCCGAGTACTGCAGGGGTATGCGGGGCGGAGCAGGGGGCGGCCGGAGGGGTGCACAGGGGCTCCTTCCAGACCCTCACCGGCCATCTCCTCTCCCAGGCTCCCCCGGGAGTATGTGAAAGACAGGTACTGTCTGCCGTGCCACCCCGAGTGTCAGCCCCAGAACCGCTCAGTGACGTGCTTTGGATCGGTGAGGCTGGGTGGAGGGAAGCAAGGGTGGGTTAGGGCGGACAGCCAGGGATCTGACCAAGTCTGGTAAAACATCTGTGGAAAGAGCCATGAGCTCAGGCCGGAGCTGCGGTGGAAGGAGGTTCCGATGCAGGGACTGTGAGTTGTGTAGTGGACCTGGAGACCCGTCAGAGTGTGCAGAGGTCCCAGGGAAGGCTGTGTTCTTGGCTGTGGCTGTGCCGAGGTGGTCAGGCATCAGACTACCTAAATCCAAATCCAGGTCCTACTTCCAACCTCATTTGTAAAATGAGTGTCATACTAGTACCTGCCTCATTAGGGTATAGTAGCAATTAACATAAAATAGGGTTTGGCACAGTGCCTGAGCACAGAAAGGCTTTCTACATGTTAAGTTACTATTATTACTGGTTGTAAGTGAACTCCCTTCCTAGGCTTCCAGCTCTTCAACTGAAGGCCGCAGCTCAGGGATCAGGCTTTGAAGCAGGTGGTGGGCGAGATGGACCTGGGTGAAGGGCAAGGGCAGTAGACACAGCAGGTCTAGGCTGTCCTAGGAGCAGTGTGAAAAGTGTTGCTCAGTGGCAGTGGGAAGCTCGAAGGGGACCCAGGGGCCTGATCCTACTGCCAGCCCCTCACAAACCTTCCTCCCTCCCCAGGAGGCTAACGAGTGTACGGCCTGCGCCCACTACAAGGACTCTCCCTTCTGTGTGGCTCGATGCCCCAGTGGTGTGAAACCTGACCTCTCCTTCATGCCCATCTGGAAGTTCCCAGATGAGGAGGGCATGTGCCAGCCATGCCCCATCAACTGCACCCACTCGTGAGTCTGAGGGCCTTTTCTGCAGAAAGGAGGGCTTTGTTCCAGGAGCCTCTGCAGCATTAAAGGAGAATGCTGCCTTAACTTACCCTGAGACCTCATTTCTCACCCTTTTCAGTCTGATCACAAAAGTAACATGTTACAATTGTTTTATTAAAACATAATTGGCTCAGTGGTTGAGCGTTGACCCATGCACCAAGAGGTCGCTGGTTGGATTCCCAGTCAGGGCACATGCCCAGGTTGTGGGCCAAATCCCCAGTGGGGGGCATGCAGGAGGTGGCCAGTTCATGTTCTCTCTCATCCATGTTTCTATCTCTCTCTCCCTCTCCCTTTTTCTCTCTCTAAAATCAATAAAGAAAAAAAATTAAAACAAAAAAAACGTAAAATATAAATTAGTGTTGCTAGCAGTTCCATCCCCACTATTAATAATTTGTAGGGCCCTGGCCGGTTTGGCTCAGTGGTTAGGGCCCGCAGACCAAAGAGTCGCAGGTTCGATTCCGGTTAAGGGCACATGCCTCGGTTGTGGTTCGGTCCCTGGCCCTGGTCGGCAACCAATCGATGTGTCTCTCTCACATCGATGATTCTTCTCTCTCTCTCTCCCTCCCTCCCACTCTATCTGAAGATAAATGGAAAAATACCCTCAGGTGAGGATTTTAAAAATAATAGTAATAATTTGTAGGGTTTCTCCTCTAGTTTTTATCTGTGTACATACTTACATATATATTATTATAACATGTTATACTCTCCAGCTGTTTTTATCTGTCTGTATTCTAACTTTTTTTTTTTAACCAAAATGGGATCCTAGACCATACGTATTGTTTGTAAATGGCTTTTTTTTCACCTGACAGAAACTTGCAATAGTTTTTCATGTCCCAGCATAGTGATCTGACCTATTCTTTTAATTTTTTTTCACAGTTGTCTTTACATATGAAATACGAGAATACATCCTTGTGATAAAAATTTTCAGCAATATAGAAGTAGAAACACTGCAAAGCAATGTGCCCTTTCATTCCCTGCCCTCCGCCCGTGCCTCCCTGGGAGAACAGTCTGGTGTGTGCACCCTCCCAGGCTTTTCTCTGCACAGTCACATAAACATGTCACACTTATATTAGGTGGAGTCATGTAAGATTGCTGTTTTTGTAGGTCACAAATGTCAAGAAACAGCAATTTCATATAGTTCAACTCACATGTAATCAGTTTTGCTTTTTGTGTGCGTGCATTTTTTATGTAAATGGGACCATGCTGGGAATACTGTTCTGCACTGTCTCCCCCACCCCACTGCGTGTGCCTGGGAGTCCTTCCTGTGCGTGCACATGGACCTACCGCCTACTTTTCTGAACTGCTCAAGCTGTAGTGTGGATGTAGTCGTATTTAACCACATCCCTGTTTGAGGGATATTGATTGAGTTTATTTTATTTAAATTTTTATGTATTGATTTTTATTTTTTTTTTGAGAGAGAGACATCAATTTTGTTGTTCCACTCACTTATGCATTCATTGGTTGTTTCTTGTATGTGCCCTGACCGGGAATCAAACCTACACCTTGCTGTATTGGGACGACGCTCTAAACAACTGAGCTACCCGGCCAGGGCCTTTTGTTTTCTTTGGGTGTTTTTGCAGTTTATTGCAGTTGAGCTCTGTGTACAAGTGCACATCTTGTACATGCCCCCTATGTTGGCATTTTTAGGGTGGAACAGCTGCATTACAGACATTATTTAATAGGTGTTGCCAACTGTCTTCTGCAGAAGTTGTGCCAGTTTACTCCCCTGGCCTTTGATGGAGAAATGGCCAAGCTTTTGGACTTGGTGCTCCTCTGGGTGCCCTCACAGGGCACACCACAGGGGTGCAGGGGAGCAGGGGGAGTGGGCTTGCAGGATCGAAGGGATCTCCTTATGGGGGGTAGAAAGATCACTGGTGACCTTGAGCCCAGTTTCTGCCTTTGTCAGATGGGGACAACAACACTGCCACACCTAGCTCTGGGTTGCTGTGAGGCTGGAGTAAGCCCAGGAGGGCCATGGCTCCCAGCCTTGTTGACAGAGCTCTCTCTCCTGCAGCTGTGTGGACCTGGATGACAAGGGCTGCCCCGCTGAGCAGAGAGCCAGGTCAGCTTGGTCCCCAGGACATGCCCCATAGCCCCCCACCGGCCCCTGGATGTTCACTGCTGAAAGGGGGGGAGGTCTCCTGACATGACACATGTCCCTTTCCTGCCCACTCTTCCACTGTTGATCCTCTTTCCAATTTGCTTCAACAAGTGGATGGAGGACCTGCTTCGGATGCTTGTGGGGTGGGGAACAGGAAAAGATGGCAAGGCTACCCAGCACCTCCCCACCCTGGAGTAGCCAGATGTCTCGTGAGGAGCTCTGGGACTTGTGGTAGATTGAGAAGAGAGTGCAGCTGCAGCACTGAGGGAGAGAAGGGTGGATTTTTAACAAGGGGTGTAGGGAGGCTTCAAGGAGGAGGTGGCATTTGAACCAGGCCTTGATAGAGGGGCAGGTATGTCACTTGCATTAGGGGGAAAGCAACTAAGTGGCGTCACTGGGGAAGAGTCGGACATATCTAGGATGTGTTTGCTCGAGGTTCCGGTGGTGCGCTGTTCAGTAAGCACAGAGGAGGCAGAAGAGGGTGAAGTCTGAGTCAGGTTCAGGCCGGATCTGGAGGGCACAGGCCCTCCCTCACCACCAGGCCACGGGGTTGGACTTGGTTTCTGGGCAGTGGGGAGCTTGGGGAAGGGCTTTGGGGAGAAACAGATGGAGTATGTCCTAGGCAATCATTTGTCCATGAAACAAGTGTTCATTAGAGGTCTGCAGTGTGCCAGGTCTTGGCTAAGCAAGGGAGGGGGCTAGGAGGACGATGATGTGGGGTCAACACCCAGGAGTGCCATCTATTCCAGGGTGAGTCTTGAAAGGTGATCCCATGGAGAAATGGGGGTCCAGGCAGAAGCATTAGCAGGTGCAAAGGTTGGGAGGTGTGGAAAATCTTGACCTATGGGTGAAAAATTTGGCTAGAACATCAGAATCACTGTGTGCACATTCCTGGGCCCCACCCCGTAACCACAATCAGAATCTCTGGGGGTGGGGCTCCAGACTTGTGCATTTTAACAAGTTCCTTGGTGATTTTTGTCAGGAAGTTTGAGAATCCTGAGCTAGAACCATGGGTAAGAGCATAGAAAATTTGGAGATGGGGGTAGTGAGAGCTTTGAATGCCCAGCAAGGAGTTTGGACTTTATCCTGGAGGCAGTAGGGAGCCAAGGGAGGGTTTAAAATAGCAAAGAGAGGATAGAAGCCTGTGGGTCCCTTTCCAAACACCAGTGGCCTTCATGCCTCTCCATGGGGTCCCTTCAGCCCTCCTACCCAAGACTGATCCCCAATCCCTGACCTTGGCTCCTGTCTGCAGCCCTGTGACGTCCATTATTGCTGCTGTGGTGGGCACTCTGCTGGTCATGGTCGTAGGGATAGTCCTCGGCATCCTAGTCCGGAGAAGGCGGCAGAAGATCCGGAAGTACACGATGCGGAGGCTGCTGCAGGAAACGGAGGTGAGGTAGTCGGAGGGCCTCCCTGCCTGCTGGGGGTCTGCGGACCAGCCCCCCAGGCACTGATGCAGGGTCACCCCCTCACCCCAGCTGGTGGAGCCGCTGACACCTAGCGGAGCGATGCCCAACCAGGCTCAGATGCGGATCCTCAAAGAGACAGAGCTGAGGAAGGTGAAGGTGCTTGGATCCGGAGCTTTTGGCACAGTCTACAAGGTCAGGGGTGGGGCCAAAGTCCAGGGTGGGTGGGAGGATGCCTTGGTGCCAGGCCGAGGGTTCTGTTGGGGAAGACAGCCTTGAGCTGGGGGTGGTGACATTTGGTAGGGCAGGTGTAGAGGCAGGAACAAGGGGAAAGGGAGTGGAGAGGGGGGCTAAATAGTGAGGTTGTTGCTAAATTGTAGTTGGCCCAAGGGCGGGGAACACAAGGAATGACCTTCTGGATGGCTGCGGGTTGGATCTGGCTGGCCCGTCTCCTGCTCACACTCTCCTCTTTCTGCCCAGGGCATCTGGATCCCCGATGGGGAGAATGTGAAGATCCCAGTGGCCATCAAAGTGTTGAGGGAAAACACATCTCCCAAAGCCAATAAAGAAATCTTGGATGTAAGCCCCTCCACCCTCCCTGGCCAGGAGTATAGGAGGGACCCCCTGGTTGCAGGTCTGGGCTCTGGGCTCCCTCTTCATTAGGATTTGAGGAGACATTTTGTCTTATCCCCAAACCTTGACTCTTTACCTCCCCGTTCTGTGGGCTGTGGTTCTGGTCTGTGTTAGATGGGGTCGGACCCAGTGAGAGTCCCAGTCACACCTTGGCCCCCAGGAGCGGTGTGTGGTGGTTGGGGTTTGTGGTCTCCCATACCCTCTCAGTGTGTACCCTTGCCCCCAGGAAGCATATGTGATGGCTGGTGTGGGCTCCCCGTATGTGTCGCGCCTTCTGGGTATCTGCTTGACCTCCACGGTGCAGCTGGTGACACAGCTTATGCCCTATGGCTGCCTCCTAGACCACGTCCGAGAACATCGCGGGCGCCTGGGCTCCCAGGACCTGCTGAACTGGTGTGTGCAGATTGCCAAGGTATGCACCAAGGGGGTCTGCGCTCTGTGGGTGCCTGGGCTCTACAGGTGCTCTTGGGAACAAGCCTGTCCCCACGCAGGGCTAGGATGGGGAGTTTTCCTGGGAAAGTATGGCCAGGACATGACTAATAAGGATGCCTCCAATCCCAGGGAATGAGCTATTTGGAGGAAGTGCGGCTCGTGCACAGGGACCTGGCCGCCCGGAATGTGCTGGTCAAGAGCCCCAACCATGTCAAGATCACAGACTTTGGGCTGGCTCGGCTGTTGGACATTGATGAGACAGAGTACCACGCAGATGGGGGCAAGGTTAGAGGAGGGAGTGGAGTGAGGCAAGGTGGAGTGGGGCCAGGGCCCTGCGACAACTCTGAGAATGGCCACCTCCCAACACACCTAGTTCAAGGACTTCTCCTCTGCTTCCCAGGTGCCTATCAAGTGGATGGCGCTGGAGTCCATTCTCCGCCGACGGTTCACCCACCAGAGTGATGTGTGGAGCTATGGTGTGTGGTGGGGAGCACTGAGAGGGGTGGACAAGGAGCCATGGTCCTGTCCATAGCAGGGATGTTGGTGAAAGGATGAGAATTAACGGAGACACCTCAGCACACATGTGGGATAGAAGGGAGGTGCTGCCAGTGCCTCAGTCTGCCAGGGTCTGCACGTCCCAGGGATTGGGGAAAGACTAAGGGTAGCTCCTGACTCTAGCAACACACCCTCCCCTCCTTCCCCCAGGGTGCCAGGCTCCTGGACAGAACCTCTGGGACTCATACACTAAAGCTCCTTCTGTTGCCCCTGTCTCTGCCCAGGTGTGACTGTATGGGAGCTGATGACTTTTGGGGCCAAACCTTACGATGGGATCCCAGCCCGGGAGATCCCTGACCTACTGGAGAAGGGGGAACGGCTGCCCCAGCCCCCCATCTGCACCATCGATGTCTACATGATCATGGTCAAATGTGCGTGGTTGAGCTGTGCTGGCTGCTTGGAGGAGGGTGGGAGGTCCTGGGGAGAGGGGTCTGCAAGGGGCATGGGAGGGGACCGAGCGCAGGATGTATGTGGACCCAGTGTGGTTAAAGGAGCCTCAGAAGGGTCTTGCTTCCCTTTCACAGTACCAGTTCAGGGAAGCTCCAGAGGACCAACTAGAAAGAGACTTATATGCCAAATAAATGGGCAAACTTACAGAGATTCTGTTTCTGGTACCTTGTCTCTACCACCTAAGGGCTTTGGACTCTGATCACTAGACAAGCTTGGAGAGGAAGGGGCAGGGTGCACACAGGCTGCCACTGGGACTGACATGCTGAGCTTTCTCCTGCCCCCAGGTTGGATGATTGACTCTGAATGCCGGCCTCGGTTCCGGGAGTTGGTGGCCGAATTCTCCCGCATGGCCAGGGATCCCCAGCGCTTTGTGGTCATCCAGGTACTGACCTTTCCACCACATCCCTACCTATGACTAAGCACATCCCTACCTATATCCTGCAGAGGTGGAAAAGGAGATGATTCCTGGTGCCCAGGCCTCTAAGCTCAGCCCCTTGTCTGACTTGCCTCTTGTACCTCCCTGAGCCTTCCCAGGAGGCTGAGCACTGGGCTGGAGAGAGGCTGCCACGCTCTGTGTCCCTTCTCCCCAGAACGAGGACTTGGGCCCTGCCAGCCCCTTGGACAGCACCTTCTACCGTTCGCTGCTGGAAGATGACGACATGGGGGACTTGGTGGATGCTGAGGAGTACCTGGTACCCCAGCAAGGCTTCTTCTGCCCAGACCCTGCCCCGGGTGCTGGGGGCACTGCCCACCGCAGGCATCGCAGCTCATCCACCAGGGTCAGTGCCCTTGGGCACACTGGCGGGTGTGGTTATCTTTCCTAACCCTAATGGACTAGGTTCCCTTTCTCTGATGTCCCCCCCAACCACCCCCTCTCATGGAGATCCCATTTTCCTTAGGGAGTCCTACTGCCTTCCAACCCACGTCCCTGTTTGATCCATGGTGACTGTGCCATACCCCAAAGGTGAACTCTGTTTACCTCCTGTGACCCTGTCACCTCCCACAGGGTCTCCATCTCAGATCTATGAATGACCCCCATCATGACCTTCTCTCTTGTCCCCAGAGTGGTGGTGGTGAGCTGACACTGGGGCTGGAGCCCTCTGAGGATGAGCCCCCCAAGTCTCCACTGGCACCCTCAGAAGGGGCAGGCTCTGATGTGTTTGACGGTGACTTGGGAATAGGGGCAGCCAAGGGGCTGCAGAGCCTCTCCCCACATGACCCCAGCCCTCTACAGCGGTACAGTGAGGACCCCACAGTACCCCTGCCCCCTGAGACTGATGGCTACGTTGCCCCCCTGACCTGCAGCCCTCAGCCAGGTATGGAATCCAGGCCTGAGCTGAGATTGGGAGGTTGGGGAGTTGGGGGCCCAACATGGGGGCTGTTAGGGGTTCCTTTCCCTAACAAGCCCCCTTCTCTTGACCTTTCAGAATACGTGAACCAGCCAGAGGTTCGCCCGAAACCCCCCTCACCCCTAGAGGGCCCTCTGCCTCCTCCTCGATCTGCCAGTGCCACTCTGGAAAGGCCCAAGACTCTCTCCCCCAAGACTCTCTCCCCTGGGAAGAATGGGGTTGTCAAAGACGTATTTGCCTTTGGGGGTGCAGTGGAGAACCCCGAGTACTTGGCACCCCATGGCAGGGCTGCCCCTCAGCCCCACCCTCCTCCAGCTTTCAGCCCAGCCTTTGACAACCTCTATTACTGGGACCAGGACCCATCAGAGCGGTGCTCTCCACCCAGCACCTTTGAAGGGACCCCTACGGCAGAGAACCCTGAGTACCTGGGCCTGGATGTGCCAGTGTGAGCCAAAGGCCAAGTCCGCTTAGGCATTGCTGAACGCTCGGGGAGCGGGGAAGGCCTGACTCCTGGCCTGCGTCGGGACAGAGTGGGGAAAGGACCCTGGACCACATCCCGTGGAGCCTGCCATGCCAGGAACCTACCTTCCTGTTCCAATTCCCAGCCTGGTTGGAAGAGGAGGCAGCAGTGGGAAGGAAGTCTTCATTGATTTGGAGTCCTGTCCCAGCAGACTCTAGGGTCCAATGGATGCCACAGCCACAGTCTCCTCACCTGTGGGAGTAGCCCAGCCTGGCTCTTCTCCCAGATCCCTGGCACTGAAGGACTTAGGGCAGCTGGGCCTAGGAGGGGAAGAGGCCCAAAGGGAGTGGAGTGTCTAGGACAAGAGCAATCCACTCAGAGACTGTCTGAGTCCTAGCTCTGCCCCCCGGAAGAAGGGAGCAGCAGTAGTACCCAGGTCTAGTGCTTTTCCAGAGTGCTTTTATTGTTTTGTTTTTACTTATGTTTTTTGTGTTTTGTTTTGTTTTTTAAAAAAAGATGAAATAAGGACTCGGGGAGAGTGGGTACTGTGATCCCTGGGGTTGGGATGTCCTTTTTCCACACCCACTTTCTCCATCTGCAAATATATTTTGGAAAACAGCTGGGCACCAGCCTATGTCTGGGGGTAGATCTGTGCCATCCCTTACTGCTCACCTCCTAATGTACCTTCAACTCATCTTTTCTTGGAGGGAGTGACTAGTAATCTTTAGGAAGCTTGAATGAGAAGCCTATCTTCCAACTTCCTGGCTTTTGCGTTGGAGTTGTGATTCTGATCTGAGAGCTCTTTGCCACCCAAATCATTCTTGCTTAGGAAAAAAAAAAAAATTCCTAAGGCCACCCACCCACCATAATGGGGTAATTTCTTCCCTATGGATGGGGCATGGCGGAAGGGAGAGAAAAGAAGAGGCAGTGTCTACTGTGTGACTCATTTTCCTTGCCTTGGCTGAGAGGAGACCACTGAATAGAAGTAGCTGTACAGAAAAAGCCCTCCCACCCAGCACAACCACCCTGGCGGTATAGAGGCTGGGCTGGCCTCAGCTCCCCCTGCTCCTCCCCCACACTCCCAGATTGGACATAACACACACTAGTTGGCACAGGTGTTTGTAGTGCCAGTTTATTGCCAATAGCTGACATTGCCCAGGGCTAGTAGAAAATAAATTAGAACTACAGTGGCATCTTAAAGGTGTGACTAGGCTGGAGAGGAGTGGGTTTTTGTGGACACTGATCCCGGGAAAGGGTACAAGGTAGCTGTGGTAATATCAGTGGAGATGCTCTCCCACCCTTCTGACCCACATAAGTTTCTATTCCCTCCTGGTACCCAAAGGGGCAAAGTGGAGGCCAGGGTCTCTTAGCTACCTGGAGCTAAGTGAGGGGAAAGAGGCAGTAGGAAACCCTCAGCAGGACCAAAGGGGAGACCAAGGCTTGGATCCCAGAACAGAGCAGGAACCTGGAATCCCATGTAGTCACAGGATGACGCAGGGAGGACGGCTGTTGGTAATCTTTTCTAGGGGTTCTCCATTACTGGCTCTTCGGATGGCCTCAATGAGCTAGAGGGCAGAGATATGGAATGGGATGATGTACTGTAGAGGCACGGTGAACCAGGGGTATTCCCAACATTGCAAATACTCACATCTTTCTCATAAGGGAAGCCCCCATTCTCCAGCTTGGAGAACACCAGCTGTCCATTGATCTCGATCTCAAAGGCCCCTGGTATTAAATAAACCAATGAATGAATTGCATGCTGAGAACAGGCAAAAGTCAGGAGTTTCTCTACACTCAGACTTTGCAGAGACTCCTTCATGTCCTCCACAGGCCCCATTAGAGACTTGTAGTTCTTGAAGCCATTTCCCAACCCTGGGTCAAGCCAAAGGAACCAACAGGAGGTGTCACACGTGTGTCTTTTCTTTGAACTCAGTGAAGAGCTCTCTCCCCTCCAAATCTATACTTCTACAATCTCACCGGTTTTTCCCTACAGGATTCATCTGTGACCCCCCCTCAACTATGGAAGGGGAGTCAAGTTGTCTGGATATTTACTATGTGCCAGATACTGCTGGACACTAAACCAGCCAATGCCAGAGATAGAAAGCGATATAGCTGGGATTTAGAACACTGACTCAGCAGGTGTTCTGCGGGCCTCACCTGTGCCCCCCAGACGCGACTCGATCTCGATGCCAGGATACTGCTCCTTCACGGCACTCGCCAGCTCCAGGTAGGTCGCCTCAAAGCCGCAGGGTTCGCTAGGAGATGATACCTGGGTTTGCTTGGGTTTCGGGGTAGGGACCGCCCGCGGACCAACCCTCGTCCGGACCGGAACCTCATCGCCCGGAGCCGCTCACCAGTACTCCACCACGATGCGGACCCCACTGCCTGGCTCGATCTCCCCGGCTCGGGGCGCTGCAGACGTCGGCCCCAGGTCCCCGCTCATTGCTGCCGGCTCCACTCCAGCCGCTGCTTCCGGGTGTTACGCGACGCCGCGGGCACGTGAAGGGGCGGGGCCACGCGTTACGTCCGGGCGCCCCCTGCAGGCCTTGGCTGCTGCTATGTTTTGTCTCCTTTGCTATGAGGCTCCCGGCTGGGTGGACAAGTCCAGACCACCTTCCGAGCTCCGGGGCTGGACCTGCACCTAGTGTCCGCTGGACTTCACGGCCTTATTTAATCTAATGAAATATCTTGAACTGCAAAGCCCTTTCCAGGAAGAGAATGTGGTGGAGCAAGGTGTCTCAGGGCCTGGGGTCCTGGGGTCCTGGGGTCGGCTGATGGTATGGAATAGTTGCCATTAACATGTGGGTGGAATTTTAAACCACCCCATAGTCACACACTCAGGTATTTCTGACTCTTAAACTCTAAACTGTTGATACAACCTGAAGCAGTGACCACATCTCCTTCTGCATTTGGGAACCATAGGCTTTGGTGCTTCCACTCCTTAGGCTCTATGTTCCCATCCTGCGCACCCAGTTCCTGCACCTCCCCTGACATCCCAGCCTCACTACAGCTGGCATCATTATTCCCATTTTCCCATTTTGCGATTCTAGAAGTGGAGGCTGTCTCGCTGCCTTCCCTGGAATCCCACCATAGTATACTAGGTCATTTTATTTATTTATTTATTTATTTATTTATTTATTTATTTATTTATTTATTATTTATTTGTAATCCTCACCCGTACATTTATCTTCAGACAGAGTGGGAGGGAGAGAGAGAGAGAAACATCGATGTGAGAGAGACACATTGATTGGTTGCCACCCGCACGACCCCAACCAGGGCTGGGGATGAACTGCAACCAAGGTTCAGAACTGTGCCCTTGGCCAGAATCAAACCTGGGACTCTTTGGTCCGCAGGCCGATGCTCTAACCGCTGAGCCAGACCGGCCAGGGCTAAACCATTTATTTTAAAACAATGATTTATATATTTGTGCAACCATGGCTAAAATCCAGTTACAGAACATTTCCATTAATGTCAAAAGGTCCTTCTTGTCTGTTGCAGTCAATCCAGTTCTCAGCTCCAGTTTTAGGCAACCACTGATCTGCTTTCTGTCTACAAATTTGCCTTTTCTGGACATTTCCTATATTAAATGGAATGATACAACATGTGGCCTTTTGCTTCTGGCTTCTTTCATTTAGTATCAAGTTTTTGAGGTTCATCCATGTTGTAGCATATACCAGTAGTTTATTCCTTTTTGTAGTTTAGTATCCCATTGTATGGCTATGCCACCTTTTGTTTATCTATTCAATACCACTTGATGGACATTTGAGTTTCCAGTTTGGGGCTATTTTGAATAATGCTGCTATGAACGTTCATGTAAGGGTCTTTGTTTATATGTGTGTTTTCATTTCTCTTGGGTGGATTCCTAGTAGAATTGCTGGGTTGTATGGTAAGTTTATGTTTAACTTTTTAAGAAACTGCCAAACTGTTTTTCAAAGTGGCTGTACCGCCCTGGCCGGTTTGGCTCAGCGGTTAGAGCGTCGGCCTGCAGTACAGAGAGTCCCGGGTTCGGTTCCTGCTAAGGGCACGTACCTCGGTTGCAGTTTGTCCCCGGCCCTGGTTGGTCGTGCGGGTGGCAGCCACTCGATGTGTCCCTTTCACGTCGATGTTTCTCTCTCTCTCTCTTCCTCTCTCTCCCTCCCACTCTATCTGAACAAAGAATGAAAAAATGTCCTCAGGTGAGGATAAAAAATAAAAAAAATAAAAAAAACAAAGTGGCTGTACCATTTTACATTCCCACCAGTAATATATAAGAATTTGTTTCCCCATATCTTTGTCAACACTTGTTGTCTGTTCCTTTGATTATAGCCATCCTGGTAGGTGTGAGGTAGTATATCATTGTGATTTTAATTTGCATTTCTCTAATGACTAATGATATTGAGCACATTTACATGTGCTTACTGGCCATTCATATATCATATTTGGAAAAACATCTACTCAGATATTTTGCTCATTTTTAATTGGGTTGTTTGTCTGTTATTGATTTGTAAGAGTTCTTTATATATTCTGGATACAAAGTCCCTAATCAGATATATGATTTGCAAATATTTACTCCCACTGCTTGACAAGGATTTTTTTTTTTTTTTAAGTTTTCTTAGTGGTGTCTTTTGAAGGGCAAAAAATTTAAATTTTGATGAAGTCTAATTTACCAATTTTTTAACTTGTCACTTACACTTTGGCTGTTGTACCTGAGATATAAGGTCATAAAGATTTTCTCATGGTTTCTTCTAGATTTTAGTTTTAGCTCTTATGTTTAGGTCAATCTATTCTGAATTAATTTTTGTACGTTATGTGAGGTCAGGATCTAGATTCATCCTTTTGCATGTGGATATTCAGTTGTCCCAGAACCATTTATTGAAAAGACTATCCTTTCCCACATTGAATGGTCTTGGCACCTTTGTCAAAAATTGACCAGAAATGTAAGGGTTTATATTTGGATTCTTGATTCTGTTTCATTGATCTATAAATCTATTTTTTGTTGTTTCTTTTTATTTAAAAGAAATTCAGATACAATTTATACGCAGTAAAATTCACCCTCTTGAGTGTACCTTTCTGTGAGTCCTGACACACAGTTGTATATCCACCATCATGACCAAGATACACAACAGTCCATTACCTCCCACAAGTCCCTGTGCTGCTATTTTCAACCCCTTACCCCCCTCCCCACCTCCAGATCTGCTTTCTGTCCTTGTAGTTCCACCCCCCCAGAAATCCATATAAAGGGAATCTTACAGCACTTAGCCCTCTGAGTCTGGCTTCCCTCTCCAACCTATCCTTCAACATCCAGGGTAATCTTTCCAAAATATAAATCTGCCTGCTCCTCTATGCCTCCACTTAAGCCCAGGTAGACCCCGCAGGGTCTGGCCTCTGCCTATAGTTCCTGTAGGTCTGGACAGACAGGATAGATGGCTCTTAAACCTGGTTTACAGAACAACCACCTGAGGGCTTGTCAATACCATGCATTCCTGGATCTTGGCCCCAGAGACAGGGTCAGTAGGTGGAAAGGAGCACAGGGATCTGTTTTTTTATACAAGCCTAGGGAGATTTGGAGGCAGGTGGTCACAGGCTACACTTGGAAAAACACAGCTGAGTCCAAAGCACTTGCCTTTCCCCAAACCTTTCACACTCACTTCCTTACCCCACATATAGCTTCCCATCGGCTCAGTTGTCACTTCCATGGAGAAGTCTTCCCTAACTCCCTAGGTGAGTCATTCTCCCAACATAGTTGTCACCTGTCATTTCTTATTATTTGTATGATCCTTTGATTAACATCAGTCTCCCTGACTGGGCTACTTGAGGACAAGGGCGGGGTTTGTTTTTGTTGCTCACAACTGGATCCCCAGTACCAAACATGGGGTTAGCATACAGTAGGTACTTAACAAATATTCTTCGAATGAATGGAGGAATTATTGAGTGAATTGTCCACTGTGCTTTGTACAAGCTGCTCCTTGGCCCAGGGGACCTAGCCCCCTCCCCCATTTCTTTGTTTAGTCCACTCATACTGGTTTTTCCTAGGAAAACTCAATTTGGAGAAAGATAAGGCTGGAACCACTTCTCATGGTCTCCCAGGGCAGATCTCTTATCACCCTATGGATTGTTTGTTTACCCAACCATTACCCACTTCTGGCTGGGAGGTTGCCTCTGCCTTTGATCTCAGCTTCCCAGGTCCTCCTCCAGCCCTAGTGTTTGCCTAGTGCTGAAGGAGAGCGCTAAAATGAGCGCTCTCAGGGAGTCCCCCTGGCACCTGGCCAGAGCTTTGCCTAGATCACTCCTCCCACCAAGAGACCCTGACTTACCCCTTCAATTTCAGAAGGAGAAGCTGAGCCCCCGGACTTTGCTCAGAAGGGAAGATATACCCTGTGTGCCTCTGAGGAGCCAGAATGCAGCCTAGGTGGCCAGAGTGGCTGGAGGTCAAGGGGCAGG
The DNA here is from genome assembly GCA_030848825.1 of Tadarida brasiliensis. NCBI lineage: Eukaryota > Metazoa > Chordata > Mammalia > Chiroptera > Molossidae > Tadarida > Tadarida brasiliensis. Next base: position 38,672,772 of record CM061273.1, on the reverse strand, counting down.
CCATGTTGCTGGTCTTTTCTTTGGTTGGGTTCCCTCTTTTGCAGAGTGCCCTTTGCCCCAGGGTGTGAGACCTAGAAACCCCTAGCTTAGCCAATGAGCAAACCAGGTTTGGGGAGCGGGCTTGGGGAAGAGTGGGCGGGGCCCTTTCCCCTTACCTTCCCGCCCCTAGCCTCTCCCTCTCAGGTGCTGAGGACTCGAGCTCCTCGCTCTCGATGCTGTTTTGTTCGACAGTCTCCGCCTCTTCCCTGGCACCTGCTGCCAGGCTAAAAAGGGCAAAAACAATCCCAGCCTAGGTAGAGTTTCAGGGAGTCCCCGCCCTTCGGGTGCTTCCTCCTCCCATGCCCCTCCCCCAGGCCCCGCCCCCACCTGTGCAAGATAATTTTAGTTTGCTTGGGCCTGGCGCGGGTACACACAGGGCTGCTCACTCTCCTCCCACCCCTACTTCTACGTCCAAAGTTGGGACACCCTCCTACCACCTGTAGAGAAGAGGGAGTGGATTTGAAATCAAGTCCAGGTATCTAGGGTCCCTAGCCGTACTTCGGACCCTGCGTCCTGCTACTACCGCTGACGCTTCTCCAGGTAAGGGGACCGAGATCCGTCCCAGATGACAACCTGCTCTCCCCCTAGACGCACCGGGGCTCCAGGCTGTGCGCGTTTCAGGGCCAGGGGCTGGCTGGCTGCCCGGGTGAGCGGCTGGGCAGCCGACTGGCTCGCTCCCCCTTCCCCTTCCCCCCTCAGTGATGTCAGGCCAAGGGCGGGGGCAGGAGGGGGACAGGTAGTTAAGGGCCTGGCGTCTCCCTCCCAAACCGGCGGCCCCAGCCAGGTGTACCAACGCGCAAGGTCCAGGTAAGGACCAAAGCGGGCATTTTGTCTTGGGGGTAGGGAGCACCGGCAGGGCCGGGGTCAGTACGGAAAGATTCGGCCTCCGGCTGTTACTAAGGCGGCCTCCCTTTCTGTTTTCCTCCAGTTTCTCATCCCGCCCCCTCCCACCATCTGCCCTCAGACGTTCCCTATTCTCTCATTCCCTGTCCTTGTCCTTTCCATTCCTTCCTTCCCTCTCTGTACCCAACCCCCTCCCCCCGACAACTAGCTGATGGGGACTGGGAAGTAAGGTCTCATTCTTTCCTCCCGGAGACGCGGCTTTCCCGCTGAAACTAGCCCCTCCCCATTCCCGGAAGGCGAGGGGGGGTCGCTCCCTTGGTCAGCCCGATTTTACCCCAGTTTGAGGTTCCCCGAGTCTTTACCAAAGACGGACGTCTCCACGGCGGGGTGGGGGGCACCCTCCAATTTGTTTGGAGGGCAGTAAAAGAGGGATTCTCTCAATTGCCAGAGGTCCGTCTCTACGGATAGTATCTCTCGGCTCAGGAACACAGTCCTACCCTCGGAGGGGAAGGTGGGGGCGGAGCAGGCCGGGGGAGCGTGTGTACTTGGGGGCGGGGAGGGGGATGCTCTTGTTTGTTTGAATGGGCTGGGGAAAGACCCGGGTCCGGGTCTGGGTCTCACTGGCACACTGGGGATGGAGAATGCACCTGTCCGCCGTTGGAAAGCGTCCCGATCCCACAGCCACTCAAGAATGCCCCCTCTTGGTCTGCCTATCCTGGACTCTGCCCTCCCCCCTGATAACCTGCTGGGGGGCCCTTCATGAAGGCAAGCAGCCTGTAATGATTAACTCCACAGATACTCTAGCATTCTTCCCAAATTAAACTTTAAAAGAGCTGCCCCCCTCCCATTGGGCTTTGTTTTCTAAGCGAGGGAGTGGGCGGGGCCTCAGGGTCCTGGTCCCTCCCCACAACTCCGGGTCACAAAGGGGTTTACCGCCTCCTCACCTGGGTCCTGCACCCTAAGAGCACCCCCAAAGGTTAAGCCTTGCCCCCTACAATCAATCCCAATGGGGGCGGGGCGTGGAGAACTCGGCTACACCAAGGCCTTCCCGCCAAGTCCAGGCCTCTGCTCTGCCAGCCCCTCCCCCCACCCTGGGACGCACCGAAGGTGGCCTTGTTTTCTATTGGCCTTAAACCCTGGGCCCCGCCACCCCTTCCGCCCCCCGCACACACCTTGGGGCCAGCCAGGTGGGGCAAGATTCAGGAAGTAAACAAGGAGGCACGGAGGGCGGGAAGGTGGGTGGGGCCAGAGCCCAGGGGCAGGAGGGGCGTTGGGGGAAGCCGCCGCTTGGGATTGTAGCGTTGAAGGGTCAGATTAATTTGGGGGTTCTGTTTCTTAAACAGAAGCGAACTTCTTAGGGCCTCTGTTTGAAAACTTTAGATCTCCTGGCAAGTGGGCAGTCCAGACCCCACAGCTAGGACCCCAGTTCTCCCATCTCATATCTGGTCCTGACTGTGCCCTCTTTTGGCTTAGAAGGGTCTGGAGGGCAGACCAAACCCAAGTCTGAAGTCGGTCCTCCTGCCTTCTGAGGCCAGGCTCGAATCTGATTTAAATTTTCCCTCTCCTCTTCTAAACAGGACCCTGATTCCTCTTCCCTCTATGATGGGGGAGGACCCAGACCACTCCACTGTTGTCTCAGCCTTCCTGGAGGGGTAGCCCCTGCAGCCCCTCTCCTAGTCCTCTCTGGAATGAAGCTATCAGAGCTGTTAGACAGATATTAGGGGTGGGGTAGGGAGCATTGTGTTTTGGTATTGATATACTGGTGTCTGTTGGTGGTAGGTGATGGGTGTGTCCTTCCCTTCTAGCAGGATCCGAGCCCCCTCCTTGGTTCTCTCCTGGATCTTTCCTTGTCTGCCTGTCTGTCCTCCTAGGTGTCTTGACTTTTCTCTCCTGTTCCTGGGGTTTACCTCTGGCCAGGACACCAGGAGAATGTTTGGAGGATCCTCATTCCCCAGGGGTGATGTGTATGAGTCTCCTGAGCTGGCTGAGTCCTGGGTGCTAGAGGCGGATGCAGCAGCAGAATGAAAGCCTGGGAGGTCTCAGACAGGGAGGAGCATTTTGAGGTTTCTTTGGGTGAGCCAGGAGCACCAGTGGGAAGTTGGCTCCACTCCAGATGGGCCTCTGAATCCAGGCCAGGCTTTTCTTCTCTCTTTTCTGGGTAAGGGGACTCCTGAGCTGGGTGGTGCCTACTGGACTGGGCACTGATTGCAGGTCCCACCTGGACTGGAGAAGTGGAGGTAGGCCAAGGGTGGGGAAGGAGGAGATGATGTCAAAGGAGCCTCAGGCCCTGCATCCTGTTCCTCCCCCATCTTGTTTTCTGTCCTGTGCCTCCCATTCCTCCCAAGCTGGTAGGTTGGGGGCGGGAGTAGAGGGGGCTGGGTAGAGGCAGGGTTGTTTGTGTTTCTCCTAAGCCAGGAAGTTGTGCAGATGAGTCAAGGTTGAATGGAGAGCCCCAGGCAGTGCTGCCCCACCCTGCCCTGACTCACCTGTCCCCCAAATCCCCTCATTCTCTCACTTAAGGGTCAGGGGCCTGCCACATCCTGGGAGGGGGGTTCAATCCCAGGTGCCCAAGGCTGACTAACAGCACTGCTCCAGTATCCAGAGAGCGGGCTGGGGGCTGGAACTAGTGCGGTCTCCCAGGTCCTCCCAGATCTCAACCAACCAACCAAAGGGGTCTTGGTTCTGGTGGAGAAGGGGCCTGCACTACCTCTACCCCTAGTAGGAATCTTTGCCTCATTTCTCCTATTTTTACTTGTCCTGGGTTCCCATGCAGCACCTGTGGGTGCTAAGAGGTGGGGAAGACCCTGGAGCTGCCTAGAGACCTGTATGTCTTCAGACCACTGGGTGGATAAGACAGGTGCACAGTAATTGATGCAGAGGCCCTAGCACAGTGCCCTGGGAGCCCTCTGGTCTTAATGTGGAAATTTCAGGAAGGCTTCTCAGAGGAGGTAGCTCCAGCATTAAAACTTCAAGAAAATTGGGCAAGAGGAAGGGCCTGGGGAGGGCACACAGGTTTGGGAGCTACTGGGGCAAGGGCCCAGGGGTGTCCCTCTCCCACCACAGCTGAGCCTGCCTCCCGCCTTCCTGGTTCCTCTTCTTCCCCACCTCCTTCTCCCCTCTGTGCATCACTCAGCACTTGGCTCTGCGTTGCCACAACAGGCGCTGGCAACTAAGCACTGGAAAAACCCGGCGCAGAGCCCAGGGGAGTGAATGCCCCACACTGAGACAGAGGTGGCCCTTTGCCCTGACACTGACAGCTTGAGCCCAGACAGTCTGTGGGTTGTGGAGTCTGTTGGTCTGTTACTGAGCCTCAGCTTCTGGTGGGGTGACCCTGTGGGCAACTTGGGGCTAAAGGAAGAGCACTAGACTAGGAGTCCCAGCACTGGCTTCTGCTCCCTGGCTCACCTGTGCTGGGAGCAAGAATGTTTCCTTCTCAGGACTCAGTGTCCCCTGTGTAAAATGGGCTCACTCTTTCTTTCCCAAAGGCTCCAGGGAAACTCCAGTTAGGAGGGGAGCAATGAGATGCTGGGTAAACTCCGAGGGGCACCTGACATCTGTGTGAAACCAGGAGGTCTGGGTCCTGTTGGCCCCTTTCCCCAGGACAAGGGCACAGGAGTGGCTGCATTCAGCCCCCTCTTCTTCCCTCTTCTCAGATGTCATGGAGCTGGGTCTGTCTCCACCTCATCGCAGCAGCTCCCCAGAAGACCCGTACCCAACCCCTGGGACCCCTCCTGGGACTCCCCCACCTCCCGATGCTCCTCTTCCTGGGGAGGTGAAGAGGTCCCAGCCTCTGCCCATTCAGACCAGCAGGTACAATGGGGTGGTGAGGCTGAGGGGGGCTGGGGGTGGGGGGAGTCAGCACTGGGAAATCCAACAGAAGGTTGAAGTGCACTCTTCCCCACTCCACGCAGGAAACTTCGGGAGGAGGAGCTGCGGACAACCTCTCTACCTTCTATCCCCAACCCTTTCCCTGAGCTTTGCAGTCCTCCTTCACAGACCCCCATTATTGTGGGACCCTCCAGTGCAAGGGGGCTGCTCCCTCGAGACACCAGCTGTCCCCATGTGAGTTGTTCTGGGAAAGCGAAGGCAGGGATATGGGAATGCTATGGGACTGGGTAGGTATAGTACCACTTCTTGGAGATGGGGGACTTTGGTCAGGGGTCCCTAAGGGTATAGCAGGTATAGGAAGGGGAAGGACCACCCTTTGCTTTTCCTCAAGTCATCTGCAATTCCTGGGGTGCAGGTAGTCAAAGTGTATAGTGAAGATGGGGCCTGCCGGTCGGTGGAGGTGGCGGCGGGCGCCACAGCCCGCTACGTGTGTGAAATGCTGGTGCAGCGAGCTCATGCCCTCAGTGATGAGAACTGGGGGCTGGTGGAGTGCCACCCCCATCTGGCACTGGGTGAGTTGGGGTGCAGAGTGCTGCCTGGGGTGGGAGGCAATGCTTCACACCTTGGGCTAGGCAGGGGCTCATCCGTGAGGCCTGGCCAATCTCCACTGACCCCTGCTTTTTGCCCTTGACCCCAGAGCGGGGTTTGGAGGACCATGAGTCGGTGGTGGAAGTTCAGGCTGGCTGGCCAATTGGCGGAGACAGCCGCTTTGTCTTCCGGAAAAACTTCGCCAAGTATGAACTGTTCAAGAGCTCCCCAGTGAGTGTGTGTGTGTGTGTGGGGGGGGCTCTGGGCAATGGGACACCCTGATCCCCAACCTGGACCCTCAATCCCTGACTCTGGACTCCTGTCTGCCCCAGCATTCCCTGTTCCCAGAAAAGATGGTCTCTAGCTGTCTGGATGCACAGACCGGCATATCCCATGAAGAACTCATCCAGGTGGGGAAACACTCCCATTTCCCGCATAGTCCTGCTTCCCTAGGATCTCCATTGCTTCTCAGCCCTTAACCCTTGTGCCTCCCCTCTGTGTGCTGGAGAGAATCCAACACAGTCCTAAGTGACTGTGGGCATGTCACTTTCCCTGCCTGAACATCAGTTTCTTCATCTGTTAAATGGGAACAAAAAATGCACGTGGAGCACCTCCTGTCATAAAGGCGGGTCCTGGGAAGGTGCGTGTGCGGGCGGGCTTGTGTGTGTGTGTGTGTGTGGTCTGCCTGTCTGTCTCGTGTCTGTCAGGCCCTCTCTAGGCCTCTCACCCTCTTTTTGCTTTCCTCTGGCCTCAGAACTTCCTGAATGCAGGCAGCTTCCCAGAGATCCAGGGCTTCCTGCAGCTGCGGGGGTCAGGACGAAAGCTTTGGAAACGCTTCTTCTGCTTCCTGCGCCGGTCTGGCCTCTATTACTCCACCAAGGGCACCTCCAAGGTGAGGTTTTGAGGATGAAAGCCCCAGCCCCTCTGAAACCCTCTCCTGGTCCTGCTAGGCGTTGCCCCTTCCCTGTTGGAATTCCTGGACCTTTCTCACCTTGGTCCCTGAGACCCTCAGCTGCTCCTCTTTCCTGCCCAGTTTACCTGCCCCAGGGGGTAGCAGTGGGAAAGGCTGATGAACTGAGTTTAAGTGTTGCCTCTATTTCTATTTGCTATGTGACCTGGGGCCCTCCTTTGCCCCTCTCTGGGCCTGGTGTCTCCTCGGCTGGCTTAGTGGGGCAGTAATTGGGGCACAGAATCTGCCTGTACCAAGTCCTTCTCATCTGTGCTGAGCAGGATCCGAGGCACCTGCAGTACGTAGCAGATGTGAACGAGTCCAACGTGTATGTGGTGACTCAGGGCCGCAAGCTGTACGGGATGCCCACGGACTTCGGTTTCTGTATCAAGGTGAAGACCCGGGCCTGGCCTGGGAGGGAGTGGGAACTGCTCAGTCCCCAGGATCCTATCCGGGGCCTCTGAGCTCCGTCTGGGAGACCCAGACTCCTCTCCCTGCACCTGCCCCTGTCCCATGGAGACCGGACACAGACATCTGGTCCTAAAGGCAGATAATGAATCAGTCAGTTTCCTCTCCCTGCAGCCGAACAAGCTCAGAAATGGCCACAAGGGGCTTCGCATCTTCTGCAGTGAGGATGAGCAGAGCCGCACCTGCTGGGTGTCCGCCTTCCGTCTCTTCAAGGTGAGGCCCTGGGAGTAGCCTGGGGGCTGGCCCGCCCCCTGGGACCCCGGCCTGAGGGAGGAGGGATAGCTCTGCCCTCAGGAGGTCTCCAGAACAAGAGAGCACAGCCTTGCTGTCTCAGAATCCCTGGTCCGAGGCTGGAGTCACAGCTCTGGCTTCCGGAAGCTCCTTATCCAGGGGCGGAGATGCAACCCTGCTCTTGGGGAGGCCTGGTTTGGGGTGTCACAGCCCGGATCCCAGCACGTGCTTCACCTCAGGCCCTCGTTCTCTCTCCGCCCAGTATGGGGTGCAGCTGTATAAGAATTATCAGCAGACACAGTCTCGCCACCTGCACCCGTCCTGTGTGGGGTCCCCACCCCTGGTGAGTATGCACAGGGGCATTAGCTGGGGTGGGTACCCAGACCCCGTTCTGGGGATACTTGGATCCTGTTCTGACCTCTCCCTTCCCCATCCTATCCCATGTGCAGAGGAGTGTCTCGGATAACACCCTGGTGGCCATGGACTTCTCCGGCCACGCTGGGCGTGTCATCGAGAACCCCCGGGAGGCTCTGAGCGTAGCCCTGGAGGAGGCCCATGCCTGGAGGGTGAGGGACCTGCACCCATCTGCATCTTTATACTGGGGAATATCTCTCCTTATGGGTTTCCGTGGAGTGGGAGGAAGGAGAGCGGTGAGGGGAGGCCCCAGATGCAGAAAAGAGCTCTACATTCTTGAGGGGTGGAGTAATATCCCAGCCACACCCTGAAACCCCCAGCCTTTGTGTCTCCCTCTGCTCTGCAGAAGAAGACGAACCACCGTCTCAGCCTGCCCACGCCATGCTCGGGCACGAGCCTCAGTGCAGGTGGGTGAGGGCCCAGCAGCCCTGGGGTGGGGGCTACTCTGAGCATTCATGGTGGGGGTGGCTAGTAGGGGCGTTCCCCTCCTTAGAGTGCCCATCTGTGTCTCCCTCACCCCAGCCATCCACCGAACCCAACCCTGGTTCCATGGACGAATTTCCCGTGAGGAGAGCCAGCGGCTCATCTCCCAGCAAGGGCTGGTAGACGGGTAAGGGCAGGCTGGGCAGGGCAGCAAGCCCAGAGGCAGGGGACCCTGAGAGAGGGCAGCAGCCATGTGTCCTCGGCTGATGTGGCTCTGTCTCTTGGCAGACTGTTCCTGGTCCGGGATAGTCAGCGGAACCCACAGGGCTTTGTCCTCTCTCTGTGCCATCTGCAGAAAGTCAAGCATTATCTTATCCTGCCGGTGAGGAATCCCCTCCCTTCCCGAGTCCTAGGTTCCTGCACTGGTGACCCAGGACTCCCAGCAGCCTGTCCCCCTGCCCTTCACTCCCGGTCCCCAGTGTGTCCGGGGTCCTCTGCTCTCTCTTTTCTCCCTGCACAATCAGTGGGGACCTCAGCCCTGGCCCAGGAGGGAGCCCCTGGAGCTCCTGCCCCGCCCTGACTGCCCACCCCCTCTGGCTATGCCCCAGAGCGAGGAGGAGGGCCGCCTCTACTTCAGCATGGACGAGGGCCAGACGCGCTTCACCGACCTGCTGCAGCTCGTGGAGTTCCACCAGCTGAACCGCGGCATCCTGCCCTGCTTGCTGCGCCACTGCTGTACCTGCGTGGCCCTCTGACCTCTGCAGAAGCAGGCCTGTGTCAGCCCTGGGCTCAGAGGGCGGACTCGAGGGTGCGGAAGGCGGGGACAGGATCGTGAATAATTGGAGGGCTCCCCCGACTCGTTTTCTCCTCTGCTCCTTTGCCTCACTGAGGCAGAAAGTACCCCTCACCCAATTCACCCTCAACCCCTCTCCTCAAGGGAAGGCACTTGGGGTGGCCCTCTCCCCTTCACGGAGCTCCTTCCTGGGCACTACCCTGTGGCAAGGCATTATGGGAGAAATGGGGGCAGCCCAGATGGTCTTATGCCCCCACACTTTGTACAGACTGAGAGGCCAGTTGATCTGCTCTGTTTTATACTAATGACAATAAAGATTATTTTTGGATACACCTATGAGGTCTGTCTGGCAAGACCTGGCTAGCTGGGGTTGAGAAGGGAAGCAGGAGAGGTGGGCACCAGGCCTTGGAGAATGGTCAGATGGATAGATGCCATGTCCTGGCCAGCCTGGGTGTTCTGAGGGCCGGGGTGGTCTTGTCATCTGAGAGCCTCCAGTGCCCAGCATGGAGCCTGACCCACAGAGGGTGCCCAAAAGTTGCTTGTTAAATGAATGAGTGGACACAGGACTGTCACCCAGGTGAGATTTCCTGTTAGGGCCTAAATCTATGGAGGTAACTCTAATAGGGCCTGGGCGTTGGAGAAGAGTCGGACAGCATCCTCATCCTCTTACAAGTCCTGGGCTAACTGGTCCTAACACACACAGGGATGCAGCCACCACCGAGTCACAACAGCTCCATTACATTCTCCCACCGCCACCCCTCCCCCTCCCCAAACCCTGGATCTGCTTACTGTCCTAATAGTCCTGGCCCTGCCAGACAGCCTTTATGGAATCCTACAGTGTTCAGCCCTGAGCCTGGCTTCCCTCTCCAACCTATCCTTCAACATCCAGAGTGATCTTTTCAAAATATAAATCTGCTCACTCCCCTGTGCCTCCATTTACCCCCAGATAGACCCTGCAGGGTTGGGTCTGTGCTCTCTGCTCATGCCAACCTGTTTTTGTCTGAAGACTTTTGTTTAAGAGTTTTAGTCATTTTATTTTTATTTATTTATTTTTTTCTTTATTGATTTTTAGAGAGAGAGGAAGGGAGAAGGAGAGAGTTAGAAACATTGATGAGAGAGAATATCTATTGGCTGCCTCCTGCATGTCCCCCACTGGGGATTGGGACTGGGGATCAGGCCCGGGGATCGGGCCCACAACCTGGGCATGTGCCCTGACTGGGAATCGAACCGGCGACCTCTTGGTGCATGGCTTGACACTCAACCACTGAGCCACACCGGCTGGGCTATTTATTTATTTTAGAGAGTAGAAGGGAGGGAGAGAGAGAGAGAAACATCAGTGTAAGAGACACATGGATTGGTAGCCTCCCCAACGACCTTGACCAGGGATGGAACCTGCAACCCAGGTACATGCCTTTGACCAGGAATCGAACCCGAACCCAAGATCCTTTGGTCCGCAGGCTAACACTCTGCCGCTGAGCCAAACCAGCCAGGGCAAGAGTTTTAATCATTTGGGCTCTTATATTGGCAACACAGGAGCCTGCTGCTCAATCCTCAAGTCACAGAAATAACCCTCTGGACCTGTGAACCACAACCTGGTGTTATTTTTTCCAAGAAATCAAATCTAAATCTGATCCCCTGGGTCCAATGACTAGTTCAGCGATTTCAAATTCCTGCGGGTGTGCCGCAAGAATTTTTAAAACATGCAATACCTGACTCTAGTCAGGGGCCCTGACCTCTTTTCCCTTAGATTGTCAAATTAAAAATGACAACAGCCAACACAACAGCCGATTGGTGTGAATGAATCAAAATTATACCTATTTTTTGGTCAGATCGGCAAAAAAACCATTCTCTGGTGTGCCGCAGGATTTTAGTCATGAGTTTATGTGTGCCATGAGTTTATTTCTGGACTAGCTGATCAGAAATACAGGGAGCAGAGGAGCGTGTGAAATGACACATGGGGATGCAATGACCCAAGTCCAGACTGGGAAACTACAGAACTCATAACCCAGTTTCTTCAACAACAGATATTACAAGAAAGATGGGGAATCTCTAGGTTTTAAGAAATTTAGGCGTACATATATAATGTGTTGACCTTACTTGATTCAAACCCAAACTAACTGCAAAACAAAACAAAAATTTATGAGCAATTGGGGGAAATTTGAACTCTGATGAGATATTTGGTGATACTAAGGAATTATGGTAAAATTTTTAAGGTGTGATAATAGTATTGTGGTTATGTTTTTTAAAAAAGACTTTAAGAAATTCATTCTGAAGTATTTATTGGTGAAATGATGTCTCAGCTTTTTATTTATTTATTTATTTTCAGTTATTTTTGTGTTGCTGTTAATCCTTACCAGAGGATATTTTTCCATTGATTTTTAGAGAGACTGGAAGGGAGGGAGGAAGGGAGGGAGAGAGAGAGAGAGAGAGAGAGAGAGAGAGAGAGAGAGAGAGAGAGAGAGAAAGAGAAACATCAATGTGTCTTCGATTGGTTGCCTTCTGCAAGACCCTGACCAGAGGCTGGGATCAAAGCCGCAACCCAGGTACGTGCCCTTGACTAGAATCGAACTTGAAACCCTAGGGTCCACTGGTCAGGGCTCAGCTTTGTTTGAAAAGCAAACCCAGAGGTTAGGAGAGAGGGTGTGGGTATAGTTGTGGATTGGTTATGAATTGATATTGGATTGAAGCTGCGTAATGGGTATGTGGGGATTCATTAAATGATTCTCTAATTTAAGCTTGAAAATTCTATTATTATATACATATATATTTAATGGAGAATCTCTTCCCAAATCTTTGAGATAGGTTTGGGACAAGGTGGTGGGTGGGACCCTCTTTGGCAGGAGAGGAAACTGCCGGCTCTGTGAGGGGACTGCCCCAATCCCGGCTGCTGGGAGAGCCGGGACTTCAGCCCAGGCCAGCACCAGGTCTGGACTGTTCTGCTGCCCCTGCCGGCCTGACTTCCACGTGGAATTCCTAAGTGGCCATAAAGGGGTCCCCTGGAGAGCCTCCCCCTTCTCTGCAGCCCTGGTCTGGCTGGGGGTTGTCCTGAGGTGACCTTGAGAAGGACCAGCCACCACAGCCAGCCCTTGGGCCAGGCTTGGCAGCCCTGGCAGCCACTCGTGATGGAGCCTCGGCTAATCCCAGGCTGGGGAGCCAGGCCTGTCAGATGGAAGTAGGCAGAGAGGCCACATCTACCCTCCAGCCTGGAACCTGCTAGGGATTCACCCTGAAGAACTTACTGTGGCCCAGGTGTGAGAGGGGTGTGGATTTTGTTTCTTTAAAAAAAAATTTTTTTTCTTTATTGATTTTTTTTAGAGAGAGAGGAAGGGAAAGGGAGAGAGAGATAGGAACATCAATGAGAGAGAACATCGATTGGCCGCCTCCTGCATGTCCCCCACTGGGGATTGGGCCCACAACCTGGGCATGTGCCCTGACTGGGAGTTGAACCGGTGACCTTTTGGTGCATTGGTTGATGCTTAACACTGAGCCACACCAGCCGGCGATTTTGTTTCCTTTTAGGAGGACTTGAGGAGGTAGGGACCAGTGCAACCTGCTGCCTGCCACCTGCCACCTGCCATGGTTCTCAGAACTGTCTCATCACTGGCTACTCCTTGGGCTCCGAGCTGGCTGTGTGGCTAGCCATGGACGCCCAGGGCCACTTCCAAGGTGTGAGTGCTAGGGTCCACGCTGGGGTGAGAGTGAAAGAGTCAGAATGAGTCACCTCTTAAGCATGTCCAAAGATTTAGGATACATAAAAACAAGACCCAGTGTCCCTTTACAACCTGGGGCACTGGGCAAGGGAGACAGAGCCCTTCTATGTCAACCAGCTAATCGGAGTATGTGAGACATACCATTCTTACTTTATAAATGGGAAGCTAAGGCTCAGAGTGATCCACTGGAGGTCACAGTTGGAGTTAAGAACAGAGGTCAGACTCAGCCCATCCTGCTCTTTGTTTTCTGTCCCCTCCCTTCTCAGTGCTGGCCACTACGAGGGACTTGGGCTGCTGGGGGGCCTTACAGGTAGCAGCTGGCTTGGCCCTGAGCTGGATCCTGGAAATTGACAGCTGGACATCCTTGGTGAGTGGCTGAGATGTCTGGCTTCCTGGAGGAGAAGCAACAGCTGAAAGTATGGGGATAAGGGCCTCTGAGGGCCAGCTCACAGAGGGACCTAGGACAAGATTCCCCAGCTCTGAGGATGTGGGAAGGCTGCTGCTCTACCACTAGGAGGCTGCAGTGTGACCCACTGAGGCCAGACAGCAGAAGAAACTGCCAAGGGATCGCTGAAGTGCTAAATAGTGGAGGCTTGTGATTTGGAGGAAATCTGGAATGGTGGAAGGGAGGCAGGGGTGTTGTGGAGAAGGTAGAAGCCAGCATCTCAGATACCACCTGTTCAAGATTAAGTTATTGGGTTTGATTTTTAAAATTACAAGTGTTTATTTAAAAGCATTTCAGAAATCAGAAAAAGACTTTGGGAAAGGAAAGAAAATTCCCCATAATCTCTCTATGCTGAAGAGGACCCAGGCCTTGAGAGAAGGTGATGCGGGGCCCACATCCAGGGGGCTGGTCCTAAATGATCTCAGCACATGCAGACCCAGTTTCCCAAGTGTGGAAGGAAGGGAAGATGGTGCCAACTTTCTGGACTCTGGGAATGGGTGGGCATGATTGTAGGAGAACCCACCTTTCCAGGATGCCCTGGATGAGGCATCCAGATAGACAACGTTCTGGATAGTTCATGCTGTCCCTGCCCTCCAGACATCCTGTTGAATGAAATCTATGCAGCCTCCAAGTTCACAGGTGAAGAGTCTAGGTCTGAGGGTTCAACATTGGGTCAGTGACTCTGCCTAGCTCCTTCCTCTTGCCCCACTGCTTCCAGAGGGAGGAGGGAGGAAGGAAAGGAGACGAGACCAAGGCCACTCAGACTATCCTTTCTCCTGAACTGTCTACATAAGCAGTTTTTTTTAACAGCTTCCTGGAGTCTAAGGGTTCCAGCAGGGTTTGGAGGCCAGGTTGGGGTGGGATTGGGGGAGCACTGCCTTTATATTTGGGAGTTTGGCTTCATGGTATATTTGGGGGAAAAGGCCTCCACTACTGAACCACTGATCTGGTCCAGCAGACAGTGAAGGGGACCCAGAGAGGTCAGGGGTTGATGCAGCTTGCACAGCGGTGGGTTCTGCGGCGTCTGCTTTCCTGTCAGAATCTCAGCTTTGGGCCTTGAGAGGGAGGTGCGCTCCTAAGTGGCCTCTTAGGACAGCAGACTCTGAGCTTCCAGCTGGGGCAGGGAGTTGGGAGAGGAGGGAAAAGAGGGAGTTGGATCTGGGGGGAGTTGGATGTTGCAGACTGGAGTCTAGAGCCACAGGGGAGTCGGAGATCCTAGGTGTCCCCCATGATCTCCATACAGGAAGGGGTGTTGGAAAATGGGGGTACTATCTGGACTGAGAAGGGTTGTCCCTACCTGGCCCTGATAAGGCCCCCCAGTCAATCCCGTGCACTTTGAACTATGATGGCCTCTGGTGCTCCCTTGTAGGGTTGCATCTGGCCCAAGGAAGGGGCAGGTTTTTCTTTGCTAGGCCCCTGGGCTGTTTAGCTACAGCTGTGTTTTCATAGTATGGGTTTATCTTGGGATGGTTTTCAGGAGACTGAGGGAGATTGGGAGGCCAATGCCACTCTTTTAGGGCCACCACATAGATCCCGCTAGGGTTTCCATAATGGAGCTGGGCCCTATGACCTTGGAGTTGGAGAGGAAGCTGTATGCAGGGATGGAATGGGCCACCTGTACCCCCACAGAGCCACAGCCAATGGGGCATGTTCCTTTGCATCTACCTGCCCAACCTGCACCGAGTTAGATCCACGATGGTAGAAGCAGGCATTCCTACAAGACACTACCCCGATTTTCCAAAGTATTCCAGGTTATCTCCTTTCTCCCAGCCTTGACTCACCCATAGCCCTCTTACACCTAACAGTCCCCATACAGGTTCCCATCTTTTGGTTACCTCCTCCCAAATTAAGCCACCCGGTCCCACACGTCTAAGGGGTGAGCTGGGAGGTGGGGAGGGCCGGCTGGGTGAGTAGGGCATGACCTGAGTCAGGTGAGCCTGCAGTGGGAGTGAGGATGCACCGCGGGACCCGTGTTACAGTCACTCTGGCACCAAAGCACGTGCGAAGGTAATCTGCACCCGCTGCCCGCCTTGCCGGCCCCTCTCCCGCTGGAACAACGCGGCCTGCGTGCGGTTGCTGCACCCAGGGGCACTGGTCCGTCGCGGGTTGCGGGCGCCGGCTAGTCAGAGCTACCTCCCTCTCTGCGACCGTAAGGTCGGTCCGCTCCGCCAGGGGGCGCGCTTGGGGGTGGGGGCGTGTCTGGCGCTCACCGTCGGTCCCCCCACAGCAATGAGCCCATCGGTCGCGTGGCTAGAGGGTTAATTTGTTCATTATAAGTCGGTGGGCTGGGTGGCCGACTCCTGAGACCGGGAAGGTGGAGGGAGGTCTGGCGCCTCAACCAAGCATCGTGGGCTTCGGGGAGCGAAGGCCAGGCAAACCTCCGCGGGCGCGGCGGGCTCCGGTCCTCGCACTCGCAGGGACCAGTGCCCACGCCTCCCGAGGCACCCGGGCCGGCTCAGCCGCGCGGCTGCAGTGACACCCAGCGGCCGTGGCGGGAAGTGCAAGCGCTGTCCGCTCCTCCCTGGTGTAAGGTCGGCGCCTCTCGAGGGTTCCACTCGTGGTTACCAGCGGGCACCCCCGGGAGTGAAGGCCGCGCTCTGCAGACGGTCCCGCGGGGCACTTCCCCTTCCCCGCCCCCAGCTTCCTCCAAGCAGTCGCCGGAGCGCTGGGAGATCCTGCAGGGCTGCAGTGCCCGGAAGGGCGGGGCGGGGCGCAGCGCCGGCGCTGGGCTGTGACCTCGAGCAGTTTCACTTCTGGATCCTGCTCGGGCTGTGTTGGGAGAGTACCCGGGTGGGGGTGGAGGAGGGACACACGGCGGGCCGAGGTCCTGCGCTCCGGACCCCGAGTGAGGGGTGGGCCTTTACTGCGGGGTGCACGCGCCCCGCGCCCCCCTCCGTTTTCCGTCTCCCTATGGGTTCCACTGCGCTGGCCCCCGAGCTGCCGCTCCTCCCCAGCCGCCACCGCCTCCGCGGGGGCTGCCGACCCCCGGAGAGGCCCCGAGCGGCGTGGGCGGCAGCAGGAGCGAGCTGTGAAGCCGCAGGCAGGGGGGTTATAGGCTGCGGGCTGCTGAGATGCCGAGCTGTTTCTCAGAAGTGCAGCTGCCCCTCCCCTCACACCCCCCTCGAGTCCCACCTCGCACCGCACCGCACCCCTTCCCCCTTTGCCCGGCCTGAGCTTTCCTCTCAGGCACCCCCAACCCGGGAATCTGGTGTCTGGGTTCACGCAGAATTCAGAGGAGATCCTGAGAGAGGACGGAGGCCGAGCGTTCAGACCCAGCCCCAGTGCCCGTATTCAGAGCCTCCCACTGTCACCTCCCTGTCCCCCGCATCCCGGTGGGACAGGATTGGAATTTCATAACCGGTTAGAAAAGTGACCACTTGGGAAAATCACAGGCCGCCATCACCCTAGCCCCAGCGCACTACCAGAGTTGGTGGGGAGAGAAGGAAGCGGGAACAGGACGTCTCTGCTATTCTTGTTTCTGGAGTTAGAGGAAAAGCCTGGCTGGAGCAATGGGGTTGAGACCAGGCTGAGTCCCAGCTGGAAGGAACTCCAGAGATCCGACAACAGGGAAAAATCAAGGCCCAAAGAGGGAAAGCAAAGTGCCCAGGGTACCCAGAGAGTGGCAGGGCCGGGACAGGAACCCAGGAGTCCAAATACCCAGCTGGAGTCTGCACCAGGCAGTCATTTGCTTTACTGAGACTTCAGAGCTTTTCTGGAGTCAGGGACTCTGCCTGCTTTCCCCCAACACACACAGGTCTAGGGAGGGCAGTTAGGGTCTGTGAGTGAGAGGGAGGTGGAGGTGCTGAGAATGTAATTCCAGTGGGGGTGGCATGGGGATTAAGCGGTAGAAGGATGAGCCTGGGGGAGGAGGTGGCATCTGCCCCCCTAGTTCCCATCCATCAGCCGCCCCAGAGCTGTGGTTTATCTGACTAGGTAGCTCTTCTGGGCTAGGGGGCCAGAGGGCTGAGGGGGGAGGGGAGGTGATGGGAAAAGGCTGTTCTGGGGCTTCCTGCCCCCTCAGTCCTGGGGAAGGGGGGCAGTTTACATCATCCTCTAACCTCCATTCTTTCCACTGCAGCACTCTTTCCTTGGGTATGTTCATGTTATTCTGGGGGAAGGTCTGTTATTTGGGGGGAAGGGAGGCAGCTGCCTACTTCACAGGTCAAGACAGAGTTAAAAACAAAACCGCAGAAAATTCAACACCCCGTGTCCTTCAGGGACTTTCCATGACACCTTCCTTCCCCCCTCTCCCCCAAGCCAGGGAGTACCTCCCCAGAGGGCCTCCCCACCCCAGGTGCAGTGGCTTTTGGCTTTTATGCAAACAACTGTCTGACCCAGGAATGTTCTGCAGCCGGAACTTGTGTCCTGGGCTGCATGTACCCTCTGCCATCCCTCGGCTTTCCTGGCCTTCCCAGAGCTCTCACCTCCAGGCTTCCTCCAATTCTGCTAGGAGGTGGGAGGCAGGGAAGACAGATAAGTCCTTGTCCCTCTGCCTGCCTTCGGTGGCAGTTGCCTGCAGGTGGAGGTTTGAGCACCACAGCCTGTGCCAATGGCCTGATTGTGTTGAGTGATGGGGGAGGAGGAGGGTGCAGGTGTGGCCTCCACTGCCAGGCCCACCACCCTCTAAAGCACCAAATTAGTTCCCAAGAATTAGGAAAGGAAACCGTTCTCAGGCTGGAAGTCCATTCACCCCAACCCTGGCACCAGCCAGCTGTGGATCTCTCTCCACTACTCATTGGCAAAGGGAATCCGAGTGTCCCTGTCTCCCTTTTCTCCCTGAGCTGCTTCTGCTTTGAGAAGGCAGCAGGGATGGAGACGGCCACCCACTGTTCTCTCCAAGGCTGAAAATCAGCTACTGTGAGGCCATTTTTAATGTATTCAATGTTGCAATACAAAGACAGGCTGCAATGTCAGTCCTCTCTCCCTGCCCTTGGTGGTGAGACCGGGAAACCTGCTGGAGATCCTCATAACAGTCTGGGGGTGCTGAAGGTAGAGCCAGTGAAAGCTGCCACCAACCTGGCTGCATGTTTGCTAATCCTGAACCTCAGAAATGTCTTCTTCCTGTCCCTTCCACAGAAGAGGGGAAAGGGAAGGTGTTTTGGATGAGGCTGAGCAGAAGGCCAGACCACCTCTCAGATTCTCTTCTGACATTTTCTTTTTAAATCCTCACTGGAGGATATTTTTCTATTTATCCTCAGATAGGGTGTGGGGGAGAGAGAGGGAGAGAAAGGGAGAGAGAGAGAAACATCGATGTGAAAGGGACACATCGACTGGTTGCCTCCCGCAGGACCCCGACCAGGGCGGAGGACGAACTGCAACCGAGGTATGTGCCCTTGGCTGGAATCAAACCCGCGACTCATTGGTTCGTGGGCCGATGCTCTACTGCTGAGCCAAACCGGCCAGGGCTCTTCTGACATTTTCTAAGAGACAACAAAAGATATCAAGACATGAAGAAAACTGTACAATCCCTAAGCCATTCTTCCAGGAATTTTCCCAGCACCTAGGTGTGGGCCTCCAGGTGTCTAAAGACTATATTTAAATGTGGTTCAGCAATGCAACTTGAGTTTCCCAACATGGATGTTTCTGAGACCCCACAGATGAAGAAGTCAGGACTGGCCTATCTTTTAGGAAGAATCCCTGCTGGGAGGGAGGGCAGAGCGGTGGCTTGGAATTAATTGGGAGATACTGTGCTCAATGTATTGATCCTGTCAGGTCCAGGCCCCAAACTCCTTGGATTCCCTTAGTGAACTAAGGACCAGTGGAACCAGAACCTCACTTATGGGGACACGGGCCAGCAGTAGGATACCAGTGGCAGGCTCAGCAAGGCGTCTGTTGGGATGCTTTAGTTTGGTGATACTTCCATTTATCTTGATACTTGGACTTTGAGCAATAGCCAGAGGGGCTAAATTAGGAAATACTCCTAGAGGCAGAATTAAACACTTCCATTTTCTGACAGCAGCAATTACAAATGATAGGCATGCACAATGACTAATTTTAAACACACCAGCATTTATTTTTCAGTGTAAAAATCAAACATGATAAAGAAACCTTGAAAACTATCAGCAGGGTTGTTTCTGATGCGAGAACACACTGGTGGTTCCAGCGAGGTCAGCATTGCTACATTTCAGAAGCTGGCTCTAAATACTTTATGGAGAGTAGGGCACCTCACAGAGCTTCAAAAGGTTGGACTCCAGGAAACACTCAAGAGGAGTGAAGAGGGAAGGTCACTGCTGAGCAGGGAGGGCATTTCTGAGAAACCCAGATGAGAATGCTGTGAGCATAGGCTGTGTCAAAACCGCTCGGCAAGGTCTTCCTCCCTGGCTCCTGGTGGAAAGGCCACCCTGAGCCCCAAACCACATTCCCTCCCTCCCCTGTCATTCTGCAGACAAGGGTCATCCACAGACCATACGTGGTGGCTTTGGCAACCAGAAATTAAAAATAAGCTATGGTTTTTCCAGCCGCCAAAATGATCCCTCACCAAAGCTCACAGACTGAGAACCTGAGCATGTAAAACCACAGTCTGGGTGAAGGGATGTCTGCTTTTCAAATGACCTGCTAATTCTTTGCAACCCACAGTAATTTGGTTTCTGTGAACCCACAGAAGCAGGCCCACCAAAAAGGGCCTAGTCTGCTAACTTGGAAGAGCCCTTGTGTAAATGAGTCACTGGCAATGGGATCAGTCATTTTTAAGGCTGCCCCATTTTCCTAACATGTGAAAATGTTCTCAGTATTCATAGGAGAGGAAGAAGCAAAGCTGCACTTACATTGAGAATATGAAACAGGCCCCAGAGATGCATGGCATGGGCTTGGGAGAAGGGGGTAGCATTACAGGACAGCTCTCTAGGCTTTCTAGAGAGGGTCAATGGGGAGATGGGCATCAAGGACCATTTGGAGAAACTCTAGGTTGCTTGGGGAATTAATGGCTGAGGGCTCCTAGGACAGTGAGGGAGCAAAGCTACTCTGCTTCCCTGGCTGCAGTGCCGTGAAGTACCTGTGGCATGTGGTTAACTCACATTGGTTCAGCATATTCTTTCCTCTTATGCATTAAAATAACATGAAGGAAATTGTGTTAGAGATTAGTTGCCATCATTGGCAAATGAATTACTCTTATGGCCCTAGTATGATCTTTGAATATTTTCCATGTCCTTAAATCCAGCTATGGTACATACAGTGAAAAATTTGCAACATAATCCCCATTGTCGCTAAAAACAAAAGTAGCATTACCCTATAGACAAAGTTACATTAAACCTCACAACATCCTTGGGAGGTAGATATCGTATGACTTTACATTTTTTAATCAAAATATTAACATTCTAGTTTCAAATAACAACTCAAAATCAATGTATAAGACAGTCTACTATTATAACATTTAGAGGAAACTTTCATTCAGTTTCTTGCAGATACAAAGACTTGTTTAGGATATTGAGGCATGGGTACAGACTATATACAGCTTGGAGAAACACAAGTACAGTCTTGTGTTATGCGCTCACACAAGTTTAAAGCTGACAGCTCTCTTCCGAGTGCATAGTCCTTAGAGGCAGCAGTCCCCAATTCTGGGTTTACTGATCAGTCAGAACCCTTCGGTCCTGTAGTCTTAGAGAAAAGAAAAGGGTCCTTTTCCTAGGGTAGCCCAGGTCTAGCCTTTGGCTTCACTATTGTACTCTTCTTATAGGCACTTAAGTCCCCAATCATTTTACTTTTCTGAACTCTGGAGAGTCTATGAACAATAATTCTCAAGTCTTTAAAAGATAAGTGATAGTTATCACTGTATCATAGACACAGATAACAATATGGTAATTACCAGAGGGCAAGGGTGGTGGAGGGAGGTAGAAGAGGGTAAAGGGGGGATAAATGGTGTCGGAAGGAGACTTGACTTTGGGTGGTGAACACACAATACAATATACAGATGGTGTATTATGGAATTGTACACCTAAAATCTATATAATTTTATTAACCAATGTCACCCAAATAAATTCAATACAAAATTTTTAAAAAGATGCTCTTGCCAGCTGGCTCCGTGGTTAGAGCATCGGCCCAAGGATCAAAGAGTCTCGGGTTCGATTCCGGTCAGGGGCACGTCCTCGGTTGCGGTTCGATCCCCAGCCCTGGTAGGGATCATGCGTGGGACAACCAGTCAATGTGTCTCTCTCACATCAATGTTTCTCTCTCTCTCTTCCTCTCTCCCTCCTTCCCACTCTATCTGAAAATCAATGGAAAAATATCCTTGGGTGAGGATTAAAAATATTTTTAAAGAGAGAGATTGCTGGGTACCTCTCATCTTCTGCACAGCCTGACATTATGTTCTAGGACAATATTTTCATCACTTTCTTTACTCTTCTTGAGCTCACAAGTCCTAATTTTGAGTCTTTGTGAAAGAGTTTAAACATGTCTGAGGACTCACGTCTTGAGTGTCCCTGAGTTTCCAAACCTCCATTAGTGATCAAGATACCTGCTCCCAGAGGGATACACTTATTTATTTATTTTGGTTAATCCTCACCCGAGGATATTTTTTCATTGATTTTTACAGAGAGTGGAAAGGAGGGAGGGTGGAGAGAGAGAGAGAGAGAAACAGGGAGAGACATCAATGAGAGAGAGACAGACACATCGATTGTTTGACTCCCGCACGCACCTGACTGGGCTGGGGATCGAACCTGCAACCCTTCGGTGCGTGGGCCAATGCTCTAACCACTGAGCAACACTGGCCAGGGCACCAGTGGGATGCACTTTAAAAGTTAGAACTTTAAAAGATTTAATATTTGACATTTACATTACTGCCTGCCCTGGGATATATATATCAAAAGTACTGCTTTTTCCCTTAAAACATTTTTTTTTTTTTTAAATCCTCACCCAAGGACATTTTTCCATTTTCTGTTCAGATACAGTGGGAGGGAGAGAGAGAGAGAAAGAAACATCGATGTGAAAGGGACACATCAAGTGGCTGCCTCCCGCACGACCAACCAGGGCCGGGGACAAACTGCAACCGAGGTACGTGCCCTTAGCAGGAACCGAACCCGGGTCTCTCTGGACCGCAGGCCGACGCTCTAACCGCTGAGCCAAACCAGCCAGGGCCCTTAAAACATTCTAAAGCTCACATTTAGCAGAGGAGAATAAGAACAGTGATACAGAGGCCATTTGGAACAAGTTTATGCTGATGTGAGCTTTGTGAGTAACACAGTGTTTCAACCGAGTAAAATTTTGTTTTGAAAATTTTATCTTTGCTAAAAAACAAAACAAAAAATATTTATCTCTGCAAAAGAAATCTGAGGTCATTTTATATCTGGGCCACAGTGAGGATGGGCCTCCTAGCAAAATGTTAAATGCTGAATTTAAAAGGTGAGACATTTTGTCACTGACAAAGTCAGAAGCTGAGTCAGGAACAGCTCAGAGGTAACAAAGCATAAGATTAGCTAGCTTATCTGCACCGAGGCACATATCTTTTGGGGAGAGTGACTTAAGGAATCTGAAGACTGGTAGGGTTGTCAGCATCCTTCCCCCGGTGATGTGGTGGAGGGGAATGGTGGAGAGTTCTGCACAGTTCTCTGCCAGCAGGGCACGCCTATGCCACACTTCAAGCAATGGAATGGAACACTTGGGGAGCCAATTCTTTTCCTTTTCCACCCTCACCCCAATTCTGTCACCTTGGCTGCAAGGGAACTTTTCACAGGATTGGTTGTTTCTCAGATTGTGGTGTCCTGGGTGTGTGGGGGGAGGCCTGCCTGATAAGAGGGTTGGGGGGCAATGAAGCGAAGAGACCGACAAGGCTCGTGTCCAGAGAGACTCCGGCTGAGAAGCCACATGTGCTGCCTGAAGCTGCTGCAGGACTTCCCTGTCCCACAGGGAAAGATGTGAGCCCTGACCTCACCCTTTTCTCTGGGCATCTTGACAAAATTCTCCTTCTCCCTCTGCCAACAGCCCCAGCAGAGGGACGTGGGGGCATGAGTCAGTGCAAGGAGAGCCTACAGAAGGCAGTGTTAACTTACGTGGTGGTAACTG
Organism: Tadarida brasiliensis; assembly: GCA_030848825.1. Lineage (NCBI taxonomy): Eukaryota > Metazoa > Chordata > Mammalia > Chiroptera > Molossidae > Tadarida > Tadarida brasiliensis. The sequence continues at coordinate 38,650,048 of CM061273.1, read as the reverse complement.
CTACCTCCCACCTGGTTCAACTTTAAGATTTCAGAATGTAGAGTTTCCACATGCACATTTTCTCTGGACTGGCTGTGCCCCCCTCTAGGCTCAGAATGCTACAGTGGAAGTGCGGCCTTTTAAATCACTCAGAAAACCCATTAGTCACAGGGAACATGAGGGTCACATTGACAAAAAGCACCCCCACGTAGGTAAGGTGGGCCTTAGTTTCACTACCTTAAGGTGCAAAAGTTGGTGCCAGTGAAGATTTCCCCAGTAATCTGGCGTAAACGCTTGCTTTCCTTCGCTTTCTTTCCTACGAATCCTTGCTTCCAAATTCTCTTTCTTTTGTACCCTGAAGAGCCAACAGGATGTGTGATATTTCAAGAATATAATAAGCAGCACATTTTCCACAATGGATACAAGGAACCTGGCACAGCTTGGCGTCTAGGATTATGGAAACACAGTGATATAGTGAAGACTACACACTGAAACACATCTAGTCTTTTAGCTGAAATCTCCAACACGCTGGGACCGTTGCCATGGAATTTCACAAAATCTTTTTTCCTGAGACAGACGCCATGCTACAAAGAGGGATAAGCCATTTGTGCAGTCTGAGGTGGAACACTTTAATTACACAAACGAGTTTGAGCCTAGTTCATAAACCCTTTAGAAATATCAAGGCTGATACATAAAATGCAAAATCTACCAGGAGTTTAGGATTCTTGGTTCTGGTAACAATGTTCACAAAGCTGACTCTTAATTTGTAAATAGGCTCCATGAAATTGTCCCTGGAAGCAGAATTTATTTTCCCTAACACAAGCTCTCAAAAAGGGAAGGGAAAAAAGGCTTTGGCAAGCAGCTGCAGGTGCCAGTTTGTGTGTACACTTTGGGGAAGATCAAAATACCTTCCTGTTTTTTGTTCCTCCCCACCATCCTCCTCACATTCACAACTCAGTGGTTAAAGGAAAAACTTATCAACACTACCATTTTCACACCAAAGATATGTGAAACAGATAATTCATATATAGACTACCCTGCTTAATACTTAATGCTGCATGAATGCTTACTTTTTCAAACATTCGTGGGCATTTAATACCCAGCTTTAAAAAATAAGCAGTTACAGGCATCATCTCATAAAGTTAAAGTTGGAAGGGACCTTAGAGAATGTTTAGATCCAACTCTTATTCAACAGTTGAGGAAAGTTAGTTTCAAGAGTTAAGTGATTTGCCCAAAGTCCTACAGCTAATTAAGGGCAAATGTGGAATTAGAAAACAGGTTTTGTGACCCCTATTCCAGTGCTAATTTTATCATTATCACAGAGCTTTCTTTGATAGCATATCTTCCATAGTTAAGGATAAAGATGACCAGAACCATGTGCAGAACCAACATCGGACGTCCAGGAATCTCTGTGGAATACAGCAGCTCCCGGTGAGAAACCCCAACCTGCCTGCTGAGAGGAACCTGCCAGCACAGGTGCCCCACCTCACCCCACGGTGCAGCTCTGCTCTGATCTAAGCAACACTCCAGATGTCTGTCCCTGAGTTATCTTCCATGGGGGAGAGGGAGATGAAGTGATGCTTTTTTGATGCTTTGGTTTTTGTTTTGTTTTGAAATTGTTGGTAAGTTTGCTTTGGGCCTGGTTCATTAATACTCCATGAAGGAGACCAAGAACTTTCGGGTGTTTTTTTTTGTTTGTTTGTTGTTTTCTTGCCTGGTGGTGCTGCTAAACCATTTCCTCCTCAGAGCCCAGCTCTGCCCATCTTAATCACAGGAAATGGATGCTGTAGCTCACAGTGGACAACGTCCTGGAATTTCCATGACACTCTATATTGAAAACCATTGGTTCTTCTGGTATAGAATTTCTCCTGTAGATGACTGCTTTAACCCAACGCAGCTTTTAATTGGAGACGGGACGATAAAGAGTAGAAGCAGATGTACTGTCAGATGACTTGTTTTTGTTTTCTGGATCTTGGCTTATGTAACGGATCTGATGCTCCAAGATGGAGTCTTCAGTTTTTGATAATACTTATTTTATGGCAAGAGCATTTGGTCAGCTCTTCTTCTGTGTGGACCTGGGCTCGTGACCAAAGGCTTTTGCACATACGGCTGACATGTCTCAGAAAGTGTTTCATGTACCTCGTAAGATGGGGGCTCTTTTGACTGGCAACAAACTGCAAGGAATGCCTGTTCTATTGCCGCAAAAGATGGGACCAAACACTTCTCTGGCTTTTAAATATCATAGAATTCAAGTCCCGATGGGAAAACAAAGGTTTCACAGAAGTAGCAACATGGCATTATCTACAAACAACTTCTGAGTGGAGACGGTGTTTCTCCAGGGTGGCCGTGCGAACACAACCCTTTGGATCCTAAAAGTGGTATGGAAAAGAGTTCGGAACTGAGTTTGTTTTGAGAGTGATTTCTTAGGCGGGAGTATCAGTTTTTAAAAATGATGTTGAATACTCAGGCTCCAATTATCTCTGGGACCAGATGTTCACTTCAGCATGACTCTATGCTCTCCTCTGGCTATGTGAGACGAGAACTCATACCGATCATGGCTTCGATATCCACACATGTTACACTCGAAAGGATCACGAAAGCCGTGGCAACCCATGTGAATAGTGAACATCACATAATCCAGGAAGAGGACTCGACAGTGGTCACACCGATACACATCCATCACCTCTCCTTCTTTGTTGATCACTTTGATGGCATCTCGTGGGCAGATGGGTGGGGGCTTGAAGAGTTCATAAGAGCGGGGGACCTCCTTCAGAAGTGGCATCCCATTGCGGGCCCGAGGAGGGACCATGGGATTTTGCTGGTAGATGTGATTCTGGCGTTCTTCATGGTTGCTGTCAGTGTCTGTGGAGTCGTGGCCACTGTTGTTGGGGGAGAGGGCTCTTTCAGAAGGCAGGCTCTTCTCTGACAGGTGGACATTCTTCTTTTCCAGGTCCTGGGGAGCACCATTGGGCATCTCGGCACGGGTGAGAGCTATGGGATACATGCTGCTGATAACTGGAACCATCTCCGAGGTGGGAGCAGGTGGTGTCTGGACTAAGGGGCGCAGGGCCTCGGCACCGAGATAGCTGATGGCGTTGTTGATGGCTTGGTCCATCATCCGGGTCTGTATTATTTCACTCTCTTTCTCATACATATAGCCGGGATTATAGTTGATGTCGAAGCAGTGGCGCTTCTCACCTAGAACAAATGAGAGGGAGAGTTACTAAAGGAAAAACACAAAGGTGGAGCGTTTCTGAAATGATTTTCCAGAGTCCTTGAAAAGTGAGAAAGGCCATGTTGCCTGCTTAGAACACCGGCCCAGGCAGAATGGTTCCATACGGTGCTGAAGTCTCCGGGGACAGTGGTTGACAGCACGTGTTTGGGCAGTCAAAATAAATTAGGTTAGCAGGCAAAAGGGTGGGCGGGGGTCAGAGATGTCATTAAGTTGAAACTACAGTGTGAGTTGTTTCCACTGCTCATGTCAGAGGGGAACTCTGGAGGAAGCGAAGCGAGAACACGAGGACAGGGTTGAGAGGGGGGTCCCTGTGCAGGAGCACGGAGGTGTCTGCACTTCTGTGCAGGAACTGTTTAAGACACAGTCAGTTCCCAAACTCTTATTTTGCTTGTTATTTTCTGCTGGTAACCCTAGGGAACCAGGGGGATGAAAGTATTGCCAAAAGCGGGGATGATCTGTGACTGGTCTGCAGCTTTTAAAATAGCTACAAGGGTCGAATAATAGCCCCCGAAACTCCCCACTCCCTACACTTGCCACTCCCCAAACACAGCAGTCGCCATACTGAGATTGAAGTAAAAGAGCTCCAAGTGTAGAAAGTTTTAGAAAAGCTTTCTGGATGAAAGATCATGATCTTCGTCTCTTTCATAAAGTGTGTGATACTTTTGCTTGAAAAAAAAAAAGTATCACTGATACATACATGATCATTAGGACCTATCTCACACTTAACTGAAAAATTTATTTGTGGTCACCCTCTCCTATTTCTTATGTCAAACTGCTGAGAAATTTTGAAAACAGAGTTTAGCCACTTTCAGGGCGTGTGGGTGTTGTGTGTTAGAAACCCGAGGCTCTCTGGCCACAGGGAAGGCAGGAGCGGGGTCTGCAGCCCTGGCAGATGTGCTCAGTGGTGAGTGGCTGGCTGAAGGAAGAGAAAGCGGGGAAGATGTATCAAGAGCTGGAAGTGGGCCTAAGGTCGTTGCTGATGCCTTTTCGTTCTGTAGATGATGGATTCTGGAGAGATTTGCTGAAGCATATTCCCTCTTCCTAGGCATGTTGTGATTCCAAAATGTGTCAGCACCATACAGTAAAGGGTTCATTAATGAAAAAGAAACATAAAAAAACCAAAAGGATTGGAAGAACCAGTTCCTTTTCTTGAGGTCTCTTCAACCTACTGGGAGAGAAATAAAACCCATACATATGGAACTGGAGAAAAATAAATGTTAAAAGTTGTGAAAGGGATGCGCCCTATGGAGGCTTTGATTTTATTCTAAGTGCCATGTTTGAGGCATTTAAGCTGAAGAGCCATATGTCTTCTGTAAAAAGAGTTTAAGGCGAGGGCAAGGTGGTTTGGTACAAAGAGTTTACTTGAGTGTTAAGTGAATGCAAAAATATCAGGAATACTGGGGGAAGTGAAATCATCCTTGGAAAACCTAAATTTTGAGAAGAATCTGGAAATGGTAGGATTTAGATTCTCAGAGAGGTAGATGAGACATCCTAACTGAGGGAGGAGCATGACTGAAGGCAGAGAAGTGGGCCCAGGACAGGGAAGATGGAGAGTCTGGCTATAGCTAATGTCAAGAAGTATGAAATAAAGTATTTCTCAAACTTTACTTATTCCTTCACATTCTGCAATATTCACACACCAGGGTGCTGTGCTGGTTGACAGCATGAGTGCTAGAGTGACATGGACTGGGTCTGATGCTGGCTCATCAGTACTAGTTGCATGGCCTTGGGCAAGCTACTTAACGTGTCGATGGCTTCGAGTCCTCCTGTAAAATGGGGATAATAATTGTATCTGCCTCACAGGGTCACTGGTAAGCACCTAGAACAGTACCTGGCACATAGAAAGCACTTGGTAAACATCAGGGTTTTTTGTTTTGTTTGAATCAGTTTCCTTCCATCCTTTTTAAAATAAATCTGTTTTTTTTTCTTTATTGATTTTAGAGAGAGAGGAAGGGAGAGGGAGAGAGAGATAGAAACATCAATGAGGGAGAACATCGATGGGTCGCCTCCTGCATGCCCCCCACTGGGGATTTGGCACACAACCTGGGCATGTGCCCTGATTGGGAATCGAACCCGTGGTGCATGGGTCGATGCTCAACCACTGAGCCACACCGGCCGGGCAAAATAAATCTGTTTTTAAGGAAACTTTATGTCATTACCATAAATGGAAAAGCAGAATCAGCTGCCACAAATAGACGGTAACTATGAAAAATAAAGATGATGAAACAGAGCAATCGATTCAATTTTTATCAGACTCTACTGTGAGTACTTGAGACACAGATCCCCAGTCTTTGTTCAAAACAGAGATCACCAAGTATGAGATGAGTGTTCAACAACTAGCATCAAAATAAGTTTTATATCTTTCTCCTTGATGTAATCAGGGAGATTGAAAGAAAACTAAAAAGAAAATAATTTTCTTGCCACATGGATCAAGGTTTTTAAATGCCCTGTGGGCCTCCTGGCACTTTGTAACTCACATTTTGGGAGATATTGAAAAAAGATAACACATGGTGGGACCACATGATGGGCATTCTAAATGGTCAACCATACGGTTTAGATTTGAACAAATAGCAAACCACTACATGCCCTGGAGTAAAGGAAGCTTGTGGTCAAAATGTTATTTTCAGGATATTTGTAACAGCAATGTGTAAGATGAACCAGAACAGTGAAAAATTGGAGCCAAAAGGACCAGCTAAAAGATTTCATGTGCCCTGGCCAGTACGGCTCAGCAGTTAAGAGCTTCGGCCTGTGGACCAAAGAGTCGCGGGTTTGATTCTGGTCAAGGGCACCTACCTCGTTGTAGTTTGTCCCCGGCCTTGGTCAGGGTCATGCGGGAGGCAACCAGTCGATGTGTCTCTCTCACATCAATGTTTCTCTCTCTCTCCCTCCCTCCCATTCTATCTGAAGATGAATAGAAACATGTCCTCAGGTGAGGATTAAAAAAAAAAGATTTCATGTAATTGGATGGATTTGTCTTGTATCTCCACTACCTTAAGGCCAACCTGATAGTTCTGGACAAATACCTGACAGAAAAAATATGCAAAGAAAAACACCCTGCCTTGGCAACTCAATAAAAAGCAACAGAAAAGCGGACATTTGCCAAACTGATCAATGGTTCTTTCTTATTTTCAGCTTCCAGATTGGGTGCATCTTTGATCAAGGCTGTTTGGAAGAATGAGACTGAGAACAGGAAAGCCAGCTAAGGTCACAAATGTTCGTTCCCCCGAGAGTGACACAGAAACGATGAACTTTGGTTTCTTAGCTTTTTCAAAGTTATTGATGATTTTCCAGTGTGGCGAGTTCTATTCAACTCCCCAAATACCAGGGGTCCCTGAGAATCTTTTATCTTTTCATCCAACAGAGAGTCTCCAGAAAGTTTCCGGGGTGGGGCAGGTATAACACAAACTCTGCTTTTATCCTTTCTCCCAAGAGTTGTCTTTACTTAATTAGGCCTACAATTTCACAGCCTATACCACCTGCAGCACATGTCAGAAAACAGCTGAGTGCTCAAGTTGTAAGACGCAAAACATTAAGAGGAAAATGAAGGCCTGGATGAGTGGAAATAGGTGACTGAGTTCTGCGGTTAACACAGACCATTGTTCATTGTGAAGAAGACGGGAGAGCCTCAGATCTTCACGTGCACACACCCTGCAGCCATCAGATCCCCTCCTCTCTGAGTTACGGTAACTTGAGTCGTGCAGATGATTATCAGTCACCTGTAGACTCGATGACTCAATGTGTATGAAACTCAGGAGGGGTAAGCTACAGTAATTGAAAAGCCAACAGCTCACGTTTCTTTAGTAACACACTCATAAGAAAGGTTAGTCAAACCACAACAGTGTAACTGCTCCCAAACCTGCACGGAGCCTCTCGTCCAGCTTCTAGTCAAAATCATACCACACCTTTGAATGACTAATGATAGCAGCTTCGGGCTGAATTAGAGGTTTTTCTTCCAGTGAAAATACAAATGGCAACAGCAAGCTGTAAGTTTAGAAACCAAGGCTGCCTGGTTGGGCCATTCCCTACCTGTGATTCTTTTTAAAGGTGTCAATCCCTAATATTTAGGTTTTGGAAACTCTACTGAGCAACCACCTGTCTTGAATTGCTGCAATACGGCCAGGGCACATGGTTGTTGGCTTCTAGGTGCCAACTTCAAAGTACAGAATCACAGCCTAGAGCCAAAAGGGACCTCTGAACGTGTAGATTCAGTCCTCTGCCTTTGGGGTCGAGGGACAAGATCCACCACCCTAATCTGTTACTTCTGGTCTTTATACTTCACAGAACCTAGCACCGTGCCTCATATATAATACTAATAAGAATAGCTACTATTTATTGAGCCGCTACTATATACCCAGTGCTGTCCCAGGTACTTTGCATATGGTCTTATTTTACCTAAAATGAATTATCATCTCTTAGTCAGATGAAGAACCTAAAGTGCAAATAGGTTGATTAACTTGCCGAGGTTGCTCAGTTGGTAAATGGAGAACTAGGATGCAATCCAAGTATGTGTTTGAGCATTAACTGCTGTTTCCTGGCTGCTACCTTGCCCATGGCGGCATAATCCCACCACTGGCAGTGACTTCAGGGAAAAACAACTGTGCTTTGTTCCATAAGGACCAGCACCACGCATTCCAGAAATATCTATGATACAAAGCACTGTGACATCTATAAGGTGCTCAACAGAGTGCCTGGCATATGTAAGCACACAATAAGTGATAGATCTCTTATAAGTATCATCATCATTATCATTATCATCATCATCATCATCATCATCATCATCATCATCACACGTTAGGTGCTTTGAGGAATACAAACATAATTGCAGTCCAATAGGAGATGCAGCATGTACACAAACTCATTACAAATCAATATCCTTAATATTATGTGGTGAAACCAAGTATAGCGTAGCCAAGAGAGTGAAGAGAGAAAAATATAGACCACTTCTCAAATATGCCACATGTACCATGGGATACATATCCATCTATTCTTTTCCTTGAAGTCTCCTTGTAATCTGAGGTGGTGGCAGTGATGGAGGTGGAGATGGTCATATACATCACAAAAAGCAGGCTGCGAAACTTGCTGTGAGCCACAGGGAGAAGAGAGCCAAGAGGTCAGGAGAGGGGGGAACATGGGACACACACACCTCGAAGGGCAGATGTGAGGGTGGGCATTGCAGACAGAGGGCATGCACATAATAATTACGTGGAAGTAGAAAAGAAATGCATAGAAGTGGGAATACACTGTGGCTGAATTAAAGGAGTAGTTGGCTGAAATATTAATATTAGAAAGGTAACCTGGAGACAGAGGTAGGAGGCTCAGACTGCCTGGGTGGTTTGGATTTTATTCCAATGGGAAGCCAATGAAAGGTTGTTGTTTTTTTTGATGAGGGGGGCAATGATCTGAACATTATAAAAATACCACAATTCCAATATTACCATCATGATGATGTGAAACATTCAGGTTTACTTTGTGTTTAAGTTTCTTTGAGTCACTTGAATGTATTCGCTGCTACCTTCATACAATTTCCCATGTGTATTATCACTTACTGCAAGCACATATCCAAAAAAAAAAAAAAAAAAAAGGCAGGTAAGTAGGGTAAATGGAATATCTGATGATGATTATGGCTCTGATCTCAATCTAAACGACAATGAAGTGACTAACACTTCTTCCAGGAGGAGGAACGCAGAGGGGAGCCACAGAACAAGAAGCAGGAAGGAGAGTGAACAGAGAGAGCTGTGGGGGTGGCGGTGAGGAAAACTGAGCTGGAGACCACATTTTTTTTTTTTGATGCTGCAGAAGCCTTTGTCCTCTGTGAGACACAGTGAAGTGCTATTTGGATGTTGTTTGTCCTGATGGAGTCACCAGCAGAAGACACTTTTTTCCCTCAAGAAAACACCATGGGGGGTGGGTGGATGAAGAGGGTAAAAGGGCCAAATATATGGTGATGGAAGGAGACTAGACTTTGGGTGGTGAGCACACAATGCAATATACAGATGATATATTATAACACTGTACACTTGCCCTGGCCAGTTTTGCTCAGTGGTTAGAGTGTCAGCCCACGGACCAAAGAGTCGTGGCTTCGATGCAGGTACCTAAGTTGCAGGTTTGATCCCCAGCTCCAGTCGGGGTCGTGTGGGAGGCAACCAATCCATGTGTCTCTCTCACATCAATGTTTCTCTCTCTCTCTCTCTCTCCCCCTCCCTTCTATTCTATCTAAAAATAAATGGAAAAATATCCTTGGGTGAGGATTAACAAAAACAAAACAAAACTGTACACTTGGAACTCATATAATGTATTAACCAATGTCACCCCAATAAATTTAATTTCATAATAAAAAATGAAAACACAGCCCTGAGGGAGAACGACTGCTCTTCTTCCGAGCTTTTCTTCCACGGGCTGTCAATGATGGGACTCATCCCTGTCCAAAGCCCCCATGTCATACACGACATGCACTGCTCTGGGTGACCTCCCTTAGACTGCAGCACTTCTCAGCCCTAGGTTCTGGCCCTGCTCTGTCACCTACTAGCCCTGTCTCTCCATTTCTCGTATCCCCTTTCCCTCCTTGGTAAAAGAACTTCACTGGGTGGTTCCTAACATCCCTTCAAGCTCTAAAATGCTGTGACTTTTTAATGCATATAAGATTATGGATTTCAGCCTTTTGGGAAGGGATAGGAGAAGATACTTTGTGCTCTTAGCAACAGGTATTAAAACTGCTTCCTGTCACTCTGTTAACCAAAGCGGATAATTTCTCTTCAGTTACTTCACAGGGAGAATCGATGGTGTTTGTTGAAGTGTCAAAACCTCACTCATATGTTTACCGCAGGTGAGTGAGATCTTTTTTCATGTTTGTTTAGGCATGAAAACTTCCTTTAATAAAGTAACATAAAAAAAATAAGGAGATGCTATGGTAACCACTTTGGTCTGAATAACACATCTGTTTTTGGAAAAAGAATGAAAATCAGAAAAAGCAATATGCACAAATGCAGTCATTTTCCTCCTCCCCCCAGAGGGAAATCTGGCCTCTATTTTGAGCCAAGTATTTGAAGATGGCCTAGTTAGAAGTATAATCCCACAGGAGAATAAGATTCAGAGAAAGGACAACCCCTAAAAGGGTTGGGCACTAAAAGTAAGGTCTTCTTATTGATTTTTTTCTTCTTTTTTTAGAGAGAAGAAGGGAGAGATAGAAACATCTATGTGAGAGAGATACATTGATGATCGGCTGCCTCCTGCACACCCCACACTGGGGATCGAGCCCACAACCCAGGCATGTGCCCTGACTGGGAATCAAACCGGGACCTCTCAATCCAATGAGCCACACCGTCTAGACAGTCTTCTTGTCCTTTGAAAAGAACGACTAAGATTTTGGTGATGGAAATATGCTGATTTCTAATAAATGTGTGTTCATTAGAGAAAGTGATATAAACTTTCTTGGAGAATTAGGGAACAATGATTTTATTTTTTTCTCCTACTTGGGCAATTTAATTGTACTCGTACTCTTCAATAGAGGCATTTGTGTGTGTGTGTGTGTGTGTGTGTGTGTGTGTGTGTGTGTGTGTTTAGATGCATTTAGACTTAATTCAATAGGTCCCTCTTCCTCGGTTCGATTCTAATGGATGAGAAATGTTACCTACTGGTAATTATCTCTAACCTGCTGGGAAAGTATCAGGCTGACCTGATGGTATAATTTCACCCTTACCCTCACAGTTCAAGAGGTCAGGGAAGCCAAGGTTGGTCTGAGTGCTGTGCAACTGTCAGCAAGGATTAAAGGGAGTGACTCATTCTTCCTTCACACGTTACCCCTTGCCATTTCCCTGGCAGCAGATCTTTTCAGAAAATGGTACCTTGGAGAGGAAATATAGGAGAGAGAAGAGGGGAGGAGGGAAACACTAGCCCCATATATTTTATATCACTTCATATCACACTGTCATAATGTTCCTTCCCCTGCCCCGTTGATATTACTATTTTCTACCAAAAAGACTGATTCAAAAAGACTGATTCAGTTAAATGACTCAAGAGCTCTACTTATTTTAAAAAATATCTCTAAAAACAAAGATATAAGCTAATGCTAGAAGATTAGAACGATGCTCAGGAACAGGAATATCATGTGCGTGGCAGGAACTCTATAACCATTTCATGATGAATGAATGGATGAAAGAGAGAATGAACAAGTAGTGATGCCCTAAGTCAGATAGATGACTGTTGAGCTAACACAGCAGTTTTATAGAATCTCAGATTCATCTTACTAAAAGAAACCCCTAATATATATGATATGGTTCCTAACATAAACACCATATCTGTACAACCTTGAGAAAAGAGTTATCTGAAATGACACAAATGGGGTTGATAAACACAAAGGTATTCATAACTGCTTCTTTTTCTAGCCCATCTCAAAGACTTGTAGAATGATAGAGCTGGGAGGGACCTTTCTGATCACTTCATCACCTATTCAGTCTCCTCATTTCACAGATGGGTAAACAAAGGCCCAGAAAGGTTACGTGATTTGTCTAAACACACACACGGTTAAGAAATGACTGAGCTAGAATCATAACCTGGGTCTTTTGGCTTCTAATCCAGGGTTCTTCCTATTGCACTATACCACAATTTACAAAAAAAAAAAAAAAATTCCCCCAGTTACTTGGGGCCCTGAAGTTGCTACCAGTGCAAATTGAGAGCTAACTCTACTTGGTTTCCTGATTCCATACAGAGAGAATGTGATGGTTCAGAAGGTGAGAGAAAGATCAGCATCTCTCGTGAGTCTGGAAATGGGGGCATGAAAATCCTCTGGTCACAAAGGCAACAAACAAATGGAACATGAATCCCTGATGCAATGAGCAAAATGGCATGGACTTGGACATACGAAACGTGTGTTTTTAAATCCATAAAAATACCAAAGCAACCTTTATTATATTAAGCCGGGCTTTAGCTCAACAATAGATGTGGGGCAGTTATAAGAAATAGGTACCTTCTCTCATATTTTAGTTCTCTTAGATCAAAATGTATTGACCATAACTGGATTGAAATTAAGTCACTTTACATTTTTTTCTTGCCCATTTCCCCCCATGTCCCTCCCACATCAGCTGTAGCATTTCTGGAGTCAAAACTTCCCCCAAATTAAATTACACTCATGGCATAGAATAACAATCCAAGCTTTCTTTTGAACTCGTCAGAACTTCTTCACAGGAGCAAAGCTCAAAAGAGATATAAGCAACATCTTAAGATAATGTCTTGGAATCACAATTGGTCCACTGTGCCTAACTCCATATGGAAGCTCCCTGACATCTCTCATCAAAGAGAGGAAAGATGGCAAGGAGGAGGGGGAGAGGGGAGTCTCTCTGAACTGACATGCAACAATTTTAGCCTGACATGAGTTATTCTTAAAGTAACTAAAAGGGTACAAACACTTTTCAGCTAATCAAAAGAAATAAGCATAAATACCTAGCTAGGTAATTATGAAATATTAGGGTTCTTCAATATATCTCTATAATTCACATAAAATGTCAGCCTGTAAAAAAATGACCTAGACCAGAATAAAATTTAACCAGATTTAAAAACTAGATAGGCATTTAATATTTGTAAAAGCTATTGAAAAAATAAACAAAAGGACTGGAATAAGAAATCAACAGCAACAGTAGCTTTGGAAAAACTGACAGATTTCTAAAATATCATTGGTGTTGAGGGAGGTCTATTTTAATGTGATAACTATTTTTGTTCAATAGCACTGACTTTCAATTTATAGCAAACCTGATACATTTAATTCAGCTGCCTACTTCACAAATACAAATCTATTTTAAATACCATGGTCACATTTATGTAAGCATCTGGGAGAGTTCAGCAAAATATCTGTGCCCTTCAGCAGCCCTAATACTTTAATGGACATAATTATTTCTTAGCCATCTCCTTATGTTGTATTTTTTGACAATGTGAAAACCAATGTCATAAAAATTAACTCCAGTAAGATAAACGAGTAAATCAAATCTTATTATTTAAATCTATGTTTTCCCAACCACTTTCTCTTAAAGCCAATTCTGAATCAAATTCAAGAAAATATGGCAATATATTTTAGAGCATGAAAAAAGTTTGAGCATGATAACGGAACCAACTTGTAAAATATAATTACAAAAGATTACAAAATGTTATCTCAAACATCTTACTGGTATAAATTGCATAAACTCGTGCAACATATGTCATTCAGAATAAAGAGGAAGGAACAGCATTTTTAACACCAACTCCATTTAGGAAATTGGATACTAAACACTCCCATCTTCAGTCATGAAGATTCTTTAGTTAAAATATTTTATTCTATTTGCTCTAGTTATCAAAATGAATCACGAAGAATAAACGTGTACAATGGAAAACCAATTACCTTATTTTAAGAGATTAAACTAGGAAGGGCCTGTGTAGTAAGCATCCTATGTTATCTCATTCAAACTATCTGCTAACAACAGCAGGAAAAAGGGTTGTATTCTTACCAATGAATTTCTGAGGCATTGAGCTTTTTCGTTTTGCCACATTGCTTGCTAATCTGTCCAGAACGAGAGCTCTTTCACTTCCCATCTCTGCTTTGATGTGTCTTGCCTCCGTACTTGCTGGTTTGGGAAAATGTAAAAAGAAGAGGGGGAAAAAAAGTTGGTAAATGGGGGAAAAGAAGAAATAAACTGGAAGTAAAAGTGTCAGAGATCTGATGCACACTCTTTTGTTACCGGTTATTACTGCTCAGATTCTTGCCTGGGGGACCTGCTGTGGTCAGTGAAGCCAGCACCAGGGCACATTCAAATCTTGCAGTCCTTATGCTGAGATGGGAAAGCCCAACCCATCCCCAAACAGTACCTTCATTAGCAAGAGGAAGTATTAAATAAACAGACTGGACGTGGTTGGTTGCAAAAAGATAGATAGACAGAGATCTTCTAACCTCCGATCAGCCTTCTTTCTGATTCTGAGTAACTGCGTGTGACACCTGCAGACTGATATAATTCTTCTTAACAACTTTGAAAAAAAAGCATGGTGTCCTAGATTTACTGCTCTGTTTATGTTAACAGCACTTTTGAAAATAGATACACTTACCCAGACAGCAAGAAACCTACTCAGTGATTTGTGTATTGAAATTCTGAGTGGTTTTTTTCTTTCTTTCTTTTTTTTTTTTTTTTCCAGCATGCTTCTTTCAGTTCCTATCTTTTAAAATTCTATTTCTCTGGGCTCTGCATTATCTGTTTCATATGCTCTTCACATTTAAAAATTGTCTCAGTTAAAATTTCCCTGAGCAACACTTCTGTCTTGAAATTAAAGAGCAATTTGTATAATGCATCTTTATTACATTTCTAATGAAAAATGTGAATAAAAACTGCCTAAGAAAGTATTCTAATTGTCAATCCATGAACAGACCATCCAATAGTGTAGGCCTGTGGTTCTCAGATGTGCCTGAACATTAGAACCACCTAAAGAGCATGGAAGACACACCTATGCCCAGGCCCCCCTTTCAGATAAATTAAATCAGGATCTCTGGTGTAGGGGCCTAGGCAACAGTATTTATTATTATTATTAGTTTTTTGTTTTTTTTTTTTACAGATGTCCCTCCTTTCCCTCCATTGACACCCTCTGGAAGGAAGAGATAGGCAACAATATTTTTTAAGCTCTCCAATTGATTTTAAAATGCAGCCAGAATTGAGAACCACTAGAAGAATATCTAATCAACTAAAGAGTTAATGGGGAAAAACTATAGTATAATTTACCCTTGTACAGCAAGCAGTCCCTAATAAGAGTTCATGTTTCAAGTTCAGAGATACAAGCTGCTCTAAATGTAAGGCTTTAAACTTTAGCACATGATGCTAACCCAAGCTAGAGAGCAGCAAACTTTTTTTGTAAAGGGCCAGATAGTAGGTATTTTAAACTTTAATGGGACACATATTATCTGTGTTCTATAGTCTGCATCTGCTTTTTTTTTTTTTTTTTTTTAAACTCAATCCACCACCCTTTAAAAATGTAAAAACCCCTGTACATAAACAGGCTACTGGCTACATTTGGCCTAAGGGTCATAGTTTGCTCACTCCTGCTCTAAGTAAACATACTGTGATACTACAAACATTTTTCTCTATTTCATTATAAGCATTTCAGGAGGTCCTAATTAAAATGAAGGATCCATGCATTTCTAATATCTTTAAGGAAAAAAGAATTGAAATTAGTTAAATTATGAGAGTAAAAAGCAAGTGATTGCAGAACAGATTTTTTCCCCAGCTATACACACAGACTCAGGAATTGCCAGTGCTTGTCCTGGAGTTGAAGAGTTTGCTGTGTGAAGAGTTTCTAATATATGGAAATAATGTCACCAATTCCACGGTCTCTCAGACATTCAGTACCACAAATGGACATGCCCAGAGAGAACACTGGCCAGCCACCTCTGCGGTAAATGAGACAGAGAAAGACCTCCAGGGCAAGACTGTCAAGAATAGTCAGGGCAAGAAAATCAAAGCTGACTTAGAAAAAGAGAAGTCAAAATATTAAATATTTTTCATTTTATTATTGGCATGTTTTTTTTATTAATTTATTTTTGTTACAGATGTTTCCCCTTTTCCCCCCATTGACACCCTCTTTCTGATCCCCCCCACACAAATTGGCATGCTTCTGGTTTTGTTTTGTTTTTAAAAACTTTGCCAATCATTTCACAATAAACGATAAAACTCAGTATTTTTAAAAATCAGAAATAAAATGAAATGTGGTTCCAAAAATGATTAAGAGGATGATAATGATGACCGTATTCACTAAGACTTTGTGAGTTTCTTATAAAAAGTAATTCTATGTTCTAAAGAAATAAATCCCAGCCTCAAATTTAAGCTATTAACAATACTATTTGTGTAATGAAAACAGTAAGGGTCAGAGTAAGAGGCTTGGGCAGCCTTGGGGCTAGCGGTGCAACTTTAACTGACCAGCCGTGGTAAATAACTGGCACTTGAGTGACAGGACACTGCTACTGAGTGAAGTGGGTCAAATTCTGTCCAGCACAGGGATACGTTTAAATGACCAAACAGGAAACTATTATATATATTATTTCCTTTCACACAAACCACCACCAGATGTGGTACTACCCAGATCCCCAAGAGCAGAGACATGAAAGACAAAGGCCTGGGATTTGCAATAAGTTCCTGAGGCTGTTAGAAGAAGGCTTTTTCTCAGAAGCGTCAGAGAGGCAGCTAAGTTTGTGCTTTGACTGGAAACATTCATTCTGGTTTGAGCACCTTTGAGAGGATTAAATCCAGGTAAAGCTCCCCCCACCACCCTGTACTTATTGTAAAAAAGATTTATAGTGAAATGAGAATAAAGAACAGTACTTTGGGAAATTTTAACTTAATCCCCATTTTACCACTATTCTTATTAGTCTCTTCAGTCACTCCTCTAATGGCCCCGTCTTACCCAGAAGTATATCTGTTCATTCCCAGGACTTTCCCCCAAGCATGTGCTGCCAGTCTATCCCCCGCACCCCCACACTTGTCTCTCAGCAGCCACTGTCTACATTTTACCAAAGTCACTATCAATACCACAGCAGCTGTTTGAGGATGAATACTCAATATCCTCTATATTTGGGAGGATGCTAAAGCGGGGATACACTGACCTAAATAATGTAATTAGGGCACGTCACTAAATGGCAACCCTCTGAGATAACATCACCTTTTTATTCCTGGTTACTCACCAAGCTTGTCTTGACAGTTATTTCTAGATAAATCTTACCCTGTAAATCAGTGACCAAATGACTCACATTTAAAACACAAAATTCTGGAGGTTATGGATAGACAGATAATTTGAGGCATGGGTGGAGACTTTCCCATTTCCACAATTCTGGTTAGATTGAAAAATCCTCTGAAACTAAACTAGAGGGCTTCATCCACCCACTCCCTCGCTCAAAATACCAACTCCAAGAGCCCAACTCTACTGTACTTGTGAATACACTCTAGAAATTAAGCTAATCTTCATTGCGTTAACTGTGTTTTCTAATTGGCAAGTTAGGCAAGGGCTAAACTTTCTACTGAATACGCTGCACTCTCATTTTCTTTTATTTAAAAAAATTTTTTTTTCTTTATTGATTTTAGAGAGAGAGGAATGGAGCGGGAGAGAGAGATAGGAACATCAATGAGAGAGAACATCGATTGGCTGCCTCCTGCACGCCCCCCACTGGGGATTGGGCCCACAACATGGGCATGTGCCCTGACCAGGAATCGAACTGGCGACCTCTTGGTGCATGGGTTGACGCTCAACCACTGAGCCACACTGGCCGGGCTCATTTCTTTCCCAAACAGCTAGTCTGTGCCTTGCAATTCTTGGACTGCTGCTGTACAATACCACCTTTAAAACACATAGAAATGCTTTGGAGTTAGACAATATTTGGGGATTACAGCCGGCCCTCGTTTATAGCGGTTAATCAGTTCCAGACTCTACCGCGATAAATGAATTTCCGCGAAGTAGGATTCTTTATTTATATATAGTCGTCCCTCGCCACTGTACAAAGAGTTTAGGCCATACACTGAAAAGAAAGGACAAAAAAGAGACTATTGGCTTTTGGTCCTCTGTTTCAACTTTAAGACCAAACTATCTATTTATACAAACAGTCTAGACTTGTTATCTTGCTGCATTATGTCTCAGAAATGTAAGTGAAAGGAAACCAGTTTGGCAAGATAGTAAGGGAACAAGATAATGGGTGTAAATGATGAAATAGGAAATCCGTTCCTGGGTGGTGTTTGGCAGTTTAATGTTGCAAGGGGTGGGTGTGGGGAACATGGGATGGTGGCAAGGAACTATTTGCACGCTTGGTTCATGAGTGAGCATAGGAATAGGACTATAATTCTGGATCAGTTCCGCTTCATGTCCCTTGCCTACTAGATAGTGGATATACCAATTTTCATTAGCAAAATGATTTTAAAGAATGTTGAAAAAAAAGAAATAAAATCAATATGAAATCTTATTACAGAATAGATTACCACCTTTTTAAAAAACCCTCACCCAAGGATAGTTTTCCATTTATCTTCAGATAGAGCAGGAGGGAGGGGGGAGGAGGAGAGAGACAGAAAGAGAAACATCAATGTGAGAGAGACACATCGATTTGTTGACACCCACATGACCCCAACCAAGGCCGGGGATGAACCTCAACCCAGGTACATGCCCTCGGCTGGAATCGAACCTGGGACTCTGGTCCACAGGCCGATGCTCTAACCACTGGGCAAAACTGGCCAGGGCCCTTTCTTTTTTATTTTTTAAATCTTCACTGGAGGATATTTTTTTCCATTTATCTTCAGATAGAGTGTGTGTGTTGGGGGGAGAGAGAGAGAGAAAGAGAGAGAGAGAGAGAGAGAGAGAGAGAGAGAGAGAGAGAGAGAGAGAGAAACATCGATGTGAGAGAGACACATCAACTGGTTGCCTCCCACATGACCCCAACCAGGGCCGGGGACCGAACCGAAACTGAGGTACGTGCCCTTAACCGGAATTGAACCGGAGACTCCTTGGTCCATGGACCGATGCTCCAACCGCTGAGCCAAACCGGCCAGGGCTAGATTACTACATTTAATCTCTATGCACGTCTGAAATAGTTTGTCTGGTTTTTAGTTTACTGTTCCCATGATGCCATTTCTATTTCAAAGTGATTGCAGATTTAAGCATGTAATTTGTTGTATTTTTGTTTTTGTTCAAAATCCTTCATTAGATCTTGATGTGTTACATGGAGCTCAAATAAGAGGCATGCTTCCTGTCTCTTCTATGGTGTCAGTAGCTCATGGAGAGTGGAACAAAGGGGTGTTATTGTGCAATCAGAATTGTCTAACAAGAGATTGCTATCAAAGACTGAGGCAGGTTCCAGCAAAAAAGTTACATAAAATCATTGCATTTTTGAGCAAGTAGAATGAATATTACCTGTAAGATAGTATCAATTTTTAAGCAAAATAATCAGTTAGGAAAATGTTTTAAAATGTTACAAACTTTTTCTTTGGTCTATGACTCAGTAAAAATATAAGTTTATTTGGAAACTCTCATGCTTGTATCAGCACAACTGAAACAACGAGAATGAAGATAAAAGGTTTTGACTCCTAGATTCATAAATAAATATAATTATTTAATTACTTTAAAATCTTCTTATTGCTAGAACTCATCATACAAGAATTTGTCCTGCTTCAAGTATTCATAATTTGTGTGAAATGAGGCTAAATGAATCTCTATACTAGCTGTTAGTCCCTTTCTGGAATAAGGATCAAACTAATGAGAAAATGAAATCTGTGGGCTTCACTTCTATAGTCATTCTTCTTTTCATATATACTGCATTAAGACAGCAGAATTAGCCCGGCCGGTGTGGCTCAGTGGTTGAGCATCGACCCATGCACCAAGAGGTTGCTGGTTCGATTCCCAGTTAGGGCACATGCCCAGGTTGTGGGCCCGATCCCTAGTGGGGGGCATGCAGAAGGCAGCCAATCGATGTTCTCTCTCATCGATGTTTCTATCTCTCTCTCCCTCTCCCTTCCTCTCTCTCTAAAATCAATAAAGAAAAGGAAAAAAAGGACAGCAGAATTAGAGTATCTTGATGTCACTCGTGTGTCTGGTGAAGAAACATGGACTGAAGTAGTAATATCACACATATCTCTATTAGACTTCTGTATATGTCAACAGATCAATTGCCCGTTCCCTTGTTGGATTGTGAATTCTTCAAGGGTAGGGGTTTAACCTTAATTTATCTTTACAAACAGCTCTGACACAGAGCCTGACACATAAGAGAATACAACAAATGCGATTTGAATAAAAGAAAAACAATTAGTAAGGCCAGAAGCCCTGTTGCTCAACATGGCTTTCTTTTGCAGATTAGACTCTAGTTCAAGGCCTTTTTACCTGTTCTGCTTCCATTAATAGTCTGCTTTCTGATGGGGGCAGGTTGGTCCCAAGGCTTGGCTCTCACACTAGTCTACACTTCAATTTACAATAAGCACTGGATGAATAAGTGCTGCATCCATAGTAGCAATGGAACATCATCACTTTAAGAGCTAGGGATGGTGCAGCCTGTGTGGCTCAGTGATTGAGCATCAACCAATGCACCAAGAGGTCTCCGGTTCGATTCCTGGTCAGGGCACATGCCCAGGTTGTGGGCCCAATCCCCAGTGGGGGGCATGCAGGAGGCAGGCAATCAGTGTTCTCTCTCATCGATGTTTCTATCTCTCTCTCCCTCTCCATTCCTCTCTCTCTAAAATCAATAAAGAAAAAATAATAAAATAAAAAAAGAGCTAGGGATATAAGGATAAAATGTACTACTGGTGTTATCTAATCATTAGGCTCAGAATGGAACACTATGTCTAGACTGGGACTCCCAATTTTAAGAAGGAAACAGAAAAGGAAACCATATAGAGAGCAGTGGCAATAATTAAGGGATTGGTTTGTGTTGGATTAAATATTCTTTACATTTTGGACTTCAGGAGAAATCATGGGAACTACTTGAAATATAAAAGACTAATATATTGGCTGACAAGCAGTATTTATTATATTTGATTAAGCTGTGACTTTATATACTTTGTAATCTGAAACCACCATGACAACATTTTTTTAAATCAAAACTTGCTGACTTAGTTAACCCTTTATTTTTTTGCTGAGACTTAGAGTATGCTGCACGCATCCATCAAACCACTCTATGAAATGCAAATTAACCTCTGTGTTTCAGCGTTTCCTGAATCACCTTCTACCACTGAAGATAGCTCAAATATTTCTTTTGATAACTTCCTAATTTGAAATTCCTAAAAAAAAGGTTATGGGGTAGAAAGTAAGGTGGTAACCTTATTTCAAAATCAACAATTGTGAGCTCACTATTCAGTGAGGGTAGGGTAATGATTTTTCCCCTACTTCCAGGAGAATTAAGACATACATATATGCACATGTATCTGTCTATTAGTATGTGTGTTACTGTATTTCTTTTGCTAATCAGATAATATATAACCTTTTAAAAATATAGCCATATTTTCCAAAATTAAAAAAAGTAGAAAAAAACACACACAATGTCTATTAACTGATAAATGGATACATAAAACATGGTAAATCCATAGAATGGAATATAAATCGGCCATAAAAAGGAATGAAGTGCTGATACATGCTACAACATGGATGAACCCTAAAAATATGCTCAGTGAAAGAAACCAGATACCAAAGGCCACATATTGTATGACTGCATTTATGTGAAATGTTCAGAATAGACAAATCCATAGAGACAGAAGGCAGATTAGTGGTTGCCAGGGGCTGGAGAGAAAGGAAATGGGGAGTGACATTTCCTAATAAGGACAGGATTTCTTCTGAGGGGGACAAAAGTGTTACAGAATTAGATAGTGGTGATGATTGTATAAGTTTGTGAACGTATTAAAAACTACTAAATTGTGTACTTTAAAAATATAAATTTTATGGTATGTGAATTATCTCTTCCATAAATTAAAAATTCATTGATTGACTGATTTTAGAGAGAGAAAAGAAGTGGGGGGGAGAAATATTGATTTGTTGTTCCACTTATTTACGCGTTCATTGGTTGCTTCCTGTATGTGCCCTGATCAGGGATTGAACCTGCAACCTTGGCTTATTGGGGTGACACTAACCAACTGAGCTGCCCGACCAGGGCTCTTCCATAAATTTTTGAAAATTAAAAAAATATAGTTAATTATGAAAACAATTAAAGTTCTAGTGATTTTTAAGCCAGTCACTGAATTTTTTATTAATCTCAGTTTCCTTACCTCTAAAACAAGGAGGTAGGATTAGATGCTCTCTTTAATCTTCCTAGCTTTAACTATTAATGCTGTATTTGGAATATAGTAGATTTCATAACTTGGGGATTCCTCACAGCAAGAGTTTTGTCTATGATTTGAAATGTGGGAACTACAAGTGAAGCTGCACAGGTATTGCCTGACGAACCTTAAGCATGTTGCTTAAGATGCCAAAATGCACGTTTTGTGTGGGTTTCTTTTGAAGAGAGTAAATATTTCTTTTCAGAACTAAGGAGGAAATCCAACTCCTTGATAAAACCAAAGATGCCATCAGGATAAAAAGCAGAAGCAGTGCAAACCAACAGAATTCAGTTGGCCAGCTCCTAACACCGTAAACTAGGCTTTATCTACAACAAGTTTCCTCTCACTCAAAACAGGTACCGTTAAACTCATGATTTCCACTCCATTTTCCCTGAGTTTCACTTTATTTCTGTCATAGTTTTATAATCTTTCTGCTTTAGAATGTTCAAACTATTCAGCTACAACTACTACTGTCAAACACCAGATCTCATGAGAATTTGTACCTAAGCAAGTGGTTCAAGTGACCAAATAAAAATGTCAGACAACCCAAGCTGCAGAACCAGGCTGATGGTCATTGGGATGGGACAAACGACAGCCGCAGAGATGCAACATAAAAAAGTTTCAGGCTGTTTCAACTGAAGAATGAAAAGGAAATAAAACCACAATTGATATATGGAAACAATCTAGTGTTTCAACCAATCACCACTAGGCATATAATTCAAAACACTGAATAAAATATGACTAGAGAAGTACATGATTTTGAGGCCTTGTGCAAAGGAAATCCTCGCAGTTTTAATCAGCTCTGTCCTAGCCACCCTTCAGGCTGCTCTACCCTCAATCTTTGCTATTTCAATTCATAGCAACTGCATTCTTCATCACATCCCACATCAATCTGTTAGGAAATCCTGTTGGTGCTACCTTTAAATATATATCTAGAATTAGAACACTTCTCACCCCTCCTACCACAACCAAGACACAATTTTCACTTGCTTGAATGATTGCAATGGCCTCATAATCAGACTCTCCAAATTCCAATCTTGCCCCAAATACAATCTATTCTCAATAGCAAGTAGAGTGATTCTTTTCTAAGGAGAAGCCCAATCATATCACCTCTGTTCAAAACTCTCTGAAGATTTTCAATTTCACTTAGAATAAAGGAAGTTTTTACAATGGCCAGACAAGGCCTGATAAGATCTGGTTTCCCATTTCCTTGTCCTATTACTCACTCCAACCACACAGGACTATTTATACTTCTTCAAACTCAAGTCCCAGGGCCTTTGCACTTGCTATTTCCTAGTTATCTGCAGGGCTCTCTCTGCACCCCTTAAAGTCTGTTAAAATGTCATCTGGTTGAAGCCTTCCCTGACTCACCCTCAGCCCAAAGTACCTGCTTCTTTTGTTTATTTATTTATTTTATTTATTTATTAGCTCTATTGGGGTAACATTGGTTAATAACATTCTATAAATTTCAGGTGTACAACTTTGTAATGTAACATTTGTATACTCTATTGTGTGCTCACCACCCGAAGCCTAGTCTCCTTCCATCACCATATATTTGATCCTCCTTACCCTCTTTGTCTTCCCCCCACCCATCATTTTTCTTGATACTACTTACTACCCTCTAATATACTGTATATGTTACTTGTTTGCTTTATGATCTGTCTCTCCCCATGAAAATATAAACTCCATGAGGGCAGGATTTTTTGGTCTTTTTATTTCCTATTGTATCCCAGCACCCAGAATAGTAGATGCTTACTAAATGTGTGTAGAATGAGTGTTGCATGAACTCACCGGTTTCACCCTGGTCAGTGCTCTGAAGAAATGTACGGCAGCGCTCCTTGTGCTCCTCAAGGGAACTTCTCTGCTTGTAACTCCTTCCACAAAACTCACACTTATAGGGCTTCTCAACTATAAGGAGAGCACAGGGGGCACTCAGTGACCCTCAGGGTTACAGAATAAATGGTATATCAGAGTTCTGTGAAAACAGCCCACTAGGAATGAGACTGCTGAGGGCAGCCAGAGAATTTGGATACTTCTGTATCTGCATTACTTTTTTTTAATCCTCACCTGAGGATATTTTTCTATTTATCTTCAGATAGAGTGGGAGAGAGAGAGAGAGAGAGAGAGAGAGAGAAAGGGAGAGAGAGAGAGAGAAACATTGACGTGAGAGGGACACATCAACTGGTTGCCTCCCTCACGATCCTGACCAGGGCCAGGGACGAACCACAACTGAGGTACGTGCCCTTGGCTAGAATCGAACCCACGACTCATTGGTCCCTGGGCTCTACCACTGAGCCAAACCAGCCAGGGCTATCTGCATTACTTTTAAATTCAGTTAAGTGAAGTAAGGTTATGGTCTAAGATGGATTATTATATCAGGGTATTCTTCAGAAGGATAGTGTCCGTTCATAAATGAAAGAATTAGGATTTAATGATTATCAATGAACATAGTGATTTGGCTCCAGATCCAATCTTGCTTCTTTAGAGAACAATATGGGGCCTTTTTATTCTTCAAGGAGGTTAGTGTGGTTTAAGAATAAAATAGGAAGAGATCACTTATTTTGTGATGTCCATCTGGTTGTAAGTAAAGAACGATGTACTTTGTGGGATTTAGCCACTCAACTAGAAACTGATGACATTTTTAGAGCGCTGACCTATTTGGATAAATTAGCTCATCCTTGCCAAGTCGTAATAGCAAAGTCTAGGCTAAAATCAATAAAAACTGAATAACGAACTAAGGATATTTTTGAATAATAGAAATAAAAATGAATTGAAAAATGACTTCATCTTAATTTCTAAGATAAAATAAAGGTTTCCTCAGAAGTTCATCCATACAATTCAGGCCTTTATCATCCCAACTCTTCCAAATGCTATATTACTTAAAATATGTAAATAATAACTTCAACTCTGTGTGCTGGGCTGGCCTTTCTGATTTGTTGATAAAATGTTCTCTATAAATTTGTCAGAGTTTTAGAAACTGAGATTTTTATTTTTTAATCCTCTTGCTCTGTTTTAAACAGAGACTTTGGGCCCTGACCAGTGTGACTCATTGGTTGGAGTGTTGGTTTACGCACCAAAGGGTTGTGGGTTCAATTCCCGGTCAAGGGCACATACCTGGGTTGCAGTACCTGGGTTGCAGGTTCGATCCCCAGCCCCAGTGGGGTGTGTGCGGGAGGCAACCAATCAATGTTGTCTCTCTCACATCGATGTTTTTCTCTCCTTCTCCCTCCCTGCCTTCCACTCTCTCTAAAAATCAATGAGAAAAATATCCTCAGGTGAGGATTAACAAAAAATAAAATAACATAAAATAAAATAGAGCCTTTGGGACTTACAGCACTAAAAGATCCTTATGGAATCCCAAATTAAAATAAATGTAGGTTTGCTAGGGCTAAAAATGTTGTTTCTGCATAAATTGGTGTCTCCTAGAATCTGTCTTAAAAATAACCACTACTGCTAGATCTTACTTTGAAAAAGTAACAGAAGAGAACTAGTCTAGTTTTTTGGACCAAACAGCCTTAATTCATTACTTTGAACACTCAGCTATAAACAAAACCCTTCTTTTGCCACTTACGATGCCTCACGGTGGATTTTGTTGGGGCTGACTTGATTCATCCTTAGTCTCTGAATTGTGACTAGTTGAGGATTTGGGGCTGGGTGTTCGTCAAAGCAGTATGTGGATTGGCATAAAAACAAACGCTTTTTTTTTTCTTCAATTAAAATTTTGTCAGATAACATCAAGAACACGAGGTCCCAAATTTGAAAAATAAAGTCAGTTTTATTTTTCTAGGAGGGAAATTCTAAATGTTGAAAACAAATTTATTATCTTGCTTGGTTAAAATAAGAAGTGAAAAACATCAAGATAGAACATTGTGTATTATGAATTCTTATTGCTGCTCCTCTTTTAGAGATTAAAAATAAACAGGCCAATCAAGAAGAAAGCTGGGTTTAAGAAATTTAGCCATTGTATATCTAAAACTAATATATTATATATTATGTCAATTATATTTTGATAAAAAGGAAACTTAGCCCAGAATAGCCAAAAGTAACCACCTACCAATGATTTATACCGAGTTTACAGTTTCACATAATTTACAAACTATAGAACATTGGCTTGTCTAGACTTTTGAATGAAAAGTATGTGTGTTTTTTCAAGGAAAATATCTTTTAATAAAGTTCACCATAAGAAAATACTGATGACTATAATTTTTTCACAAAAATTAAAAAGGCAAAAAAATCAAAATAAAACAGGCATTTTTACAGGGCAGGCTCTTCCTGTCTGTGTTGTTCTCTAGGGGAGCAAGGATAGTAAGGATCATCCCCATTGAGCCAGACGGAGAGCAATTAATGCCTTAATGGAAGTGTAATTAGCCCTAGAGGTCTCTGCTGTTGTAACCCTTCAGAACAGGAATGACAGATGAAAACCTCCATACTTAACTCTTTCTAGTTTCCACAGTGGGCACTGAGGAACACACGTTTACTAGATATGGAATGCTCATTGCTCTCACTTACCAGAATGCGTTCTAAGATGACCTGTGAGTGCATCTCTTCTCTGGCATGCATAGTTGCAGAGGTGACACTTAAAAGGTTTTTCCCCTGTGTGCAGTTTAATGTGGCGGAGGAGGTTACCTTTCTGAGTAAAAGATGCCCCACACTGATTACACTGGAATGGGCGTTCACCTTTAAAAAGGACAAAAAGGAGATTTCTGATCACTGGCAAGTGGCGAAGCCTATGCACAGATTAGATGCCTATGGCAAAAGCTCATCTTCTAGACAGTTCTGTTCTTATTGGGGTCAGCTGGGAGCTGTATAGCAAGGCAAACATAAGACTTCTTATGGAAACTTCCCTCCAGAAGAGAAAAAGCACTCACCTAGCAAGGCTATTTTAAGTATCATCTTGTCTTGAATCAGAGAAAACAACAACAAAAAACCCAAAAACTAAAACAAAAAAAAAGTAGCTCTAGAAGAGCTTTCTAGATGTACATTTTTACATTACTTAGCATTCCTTTTAAATATAATCTCAGTCTGAAAAAAGAGCCACAGACTCAAGTCCTAATAAGCTATCGAGGGCCAGAAATGCTTCTTTCAAAAGTATTCATAACAGATGGAATCCATTGGGCTCAATGGGACTGTTATGTTTGTATGCATTTCTATAGACTGTTTATTGTCTGAAGATAAATTTTTTAAAACTGGTAATAAAAACTATATCCTTTCATCTACCAAATTTGAACCCAATATAGTGAAATCTGCTTTTCATAAAAGTTATGCAAAAATATAAGAAAGTATCACACAATTCAACTCCTATTTATTAACTGAAGAAAAAAATATTTGGCTGACCTAGAACACTGCTCTCTACACTCCTTTTGTTATTCATAGCATTTGCAATGTTTGCCAAATGCATTGTGAAGCAGGAATAAAAATTACTGGGTAAATGGAAATGCAGAGAGGGAGCGATACATCAGAATTATAGCAAAAATCATTGAAAGTAATCAAAAGTCATCGCACATTCCACCCTTCATTTCTCACATGGCTGCATTAGGACAGCTTTCAGAAGAATGGATAAAGGAGACTATTTACCAGTATGGCTCCGCTTATGAACCATTAAGACATTGAAGCTAATGCAGGATAATCCACACACATCGCAGTTCATCTTGCCACTGGTTGGCCTGCCACCATCATACGAGACAACATGTCTCTCCAACTTAATGTTTTCATATTCATTATACTCTCTTGAATAGCTGTAAGGAATTTCAGGCTCTTCTGCATTTCCCATGGGCTCTGGCTTCAAAATATTCTCATCCCTTTCACTATACTCATCTTTCACTTTCATTGAATCATCTGCAGGGAGGAAAAATGCAAGAAATGAACAATGATTGTATTTGGATCTATCAAAGCAGCTCAGAGAGCAGATCCACAACTGACAATTAAATACCAAATGAAGCTAACATAATATTGTACATATACAACACAAGACATCACCATTAAGATGATCACTCATCACTGGAATTCAGAACCACAGTCAGGGGAAAACACACACACACACACACACACACACACACACACACACACGACAGCGTTTTAGGCCATCCAGAAAATTAGAGATAATAGATTTTAGCTATGACTTCTCAAAGAAACTGTGAAAAAAATCATTTTGAGCAACTCTTATCAAGTACTGGGGGAGAAAAAGGTTTTCAGATCTAGTACCTTTTTTGGTGGCTTCAATGAAAAGACAAGATGATGTGCTCTTTGGTTTCAAGAAGAAAATACTGTTTTAATTCTTCCAGTGCATCCATTTTAAGCCACTAAGACTGAGAATTGAATAGTTATTACGGTTTTTCTAATTTTAAGCCATGCTTTGCCTCTTCCCCTTCCATGTAAATAAACTGCTAAAATGAGTCTTATCTATCTCTCTTGGAACTGATAAAGAGACAACATTGAAAGTAGAGGAAGCTGACAGTACTAGTGAAATACTGTTGAGAAAGATAAAAGGAGAAGTAATTCTTTAACATAACCCTTCTTAGGAGTCACTTTCATTGACATAGGTAGGCGAAGGGCACCTATACTCGAGTTAGGGAGGGCTAAACTCAAGACCCAAGAATTGTAGGACTGGATAGGAAGGAGGGTCTAGTCCAAGTGATTTGGATGACCAGGTACTATCTTTAAAAGAGTTGCAACATAAGAACATAAGAGATGAACACGGCAAATTTAGGTACTGACACTAACCAAACCTAAATATTTTCCTGATGTGATAGTAATAAACATTTGTAAGGGATTTTTCATATCTAAAACATGCTGCATAAATGCTTACATTTTCAAACAATCAGTGGAATTTTAGGGCTGGAAGGGAAGTTAAAGATCATCTAATCCAACCCTCCTGTTTTTCAGATAAGGAAATCTGGAAACAGAGATGTCCCTGGTGATTTGTTTAAGGTTACATGGCCAGTTAATAACAGATAGGATTAGAATGCTGAATTTGGATTTGACCTCATACTCTAGACACGTAAAGTCTAAGTGGCTCATCTACTGACATATTCCACACTCTCCCATCAATGATGTAGATGTTAAAAACCAAACACCCTGAAGAAAAGATATTTAAAAAAAACTACATCCCTTCAAAAACACCAGTGAGTGCAGCTCCTGTTGCCACATAGGAGGAAGTACAACTGCAGCTGTGCCTGGCTTGCTACCTTCAACCAAGTTTCAATTTTCACTTCTATCAAGGTTACCTTTCATCTATATTAACTGTGTTTGCTTAATAGAGCAAGACAGGGCCTAACCACCAACAAAGGAGCCATTGCTACAACACTGTTCCACTGCTTCTCACCACGGTTCATGGTTCACAACCTCTCACTTTTTGATTAAAAGAGATGTAGGGCTGTAGGATAAGTCCAATATGTTTCAAATTTGCCCATCCTATGCATCTAGGTTATATATGAATTTATATCCATTTCCTAGATGGAAAGGGGTTCATTCCTTTCTGTCTGTGGACAGGTCTTGCCTGCTTTCAGATGGAATTTGTTTGCTTAAGTGGTTTTTGTTTAAAAAAAAACTTTTTTAGAGAAGGATGCACCTGAGGCGTGTACTCTCCTCCCTTCCTCCAGCACTCCAGCTGTGGGTGATATCCCACCAAAGCTTGAGTGCTCTTCAGTTTGCATGTAGGCGTTGAAAAGAACCTCAACGGAAAACTTCAGCTACTGAAAACCAAAAACAGCAGATAGAAAAGAGCCAGCAGAAAAGAATCCTTTTAATTCTGTTTATAAAATGTCAATATGAACAGATTCAGGCCATTCTGTGGTCAGTGACAATTAAAAACAAGTATGATCAATGTGTTCAGTCTTTCTGAAAACATAAAACATAAGAGAGTTAGTCGCTCCTTCCTTCAGGATTTTGGCTTTAATGAGCTTGACTTAGAACCCAATACTACACTGACCAGACTCAAGATAAAATACTGGTGCTTGTCCTTTAGGACTTAGCTATAGCACAAGGAAGACAGTACTTGAGACCAAGGGCTCTAAGGGAAAATGGACGGGCATTAGAAAAGTTTCTTGGACTTACTGGACCAAATGAGTTCCTGGTATAGCTGTTGGTTTGCCTTCAGGGTCTTATCAGTTTTATTTATTTATTTATTTATTTATTTATTTATTTACGTATTTAGAAAGAGAGAGGGGCAGAAACCAAGAGAGAGAGAGAGAAACATTGATGTGATCGATGCGAGAGAGAAACATAGATCGGTTACCTCCTATGTGTGCCCCAACCAGGGATGGAACCCACAACTCAGGTATGTGCCCTGACCAGGAACTGACCCCGTGACCTTTCAGTGTACAGGCCCATGCTCCAACCAACTGAGCCACACTGGCCAAGGCTAGGGTCTTACCAGTTTTAGATAAAAGATCTAGATGCCCTGGCTGGTTTGGCTCAGCAGTTAGAGCATTGGCCTGAGGACCGAAGGGTCTAGGGTTTGATTCCTGGTCAAGGGCACATACCTGGGTTGCAGGTCCAATCCCCTGCCCTGGTCAGTCGTGCAACCAACTGATGTGTCTCTCTCACATCAAAGTTTCTCTCTTTCTTTCTCTCCCTCCCTCCCTTCTACTCTATCTAAAAACCAATGGGAAAATATCCTTGGGTGAGGATTAACAAAAAATAAATAAATAAAAATAAAAAATAAAAGATCTAGATGGCTTCTCTGTATGGTTACAGGGGATCAACAATTCATTATGGTTTACCATGTGATGGTAAACAGAGTTAAATATTAGAATACATCAGTATTTAAGATACAAATGGGATTCCTGAGAAATTATTGGGTTTAGCACCCAGCATCCAAATATAGTTCATCAAAACTGCCAAGAAAGACTCTAGTCTGCTCTAAGGAAGAGATTCATTTCATCCCTTGGGAGGTAGATTTATTGGAACAGAGAAAAAGAGGGCATTCTACTTAGGATCTCTTGAAAATATTAATACATGTCTAAAATGAAACTTGTCATCTTTGAACCCAAAGCTGTTTCTAATGTATGACTTCTTTATATTTTCAAATGGCATCTTCCTTCTTCTAGTCTCCAAGTCTTGAAACTGGAATTCTTTTCCTTTCAATCTCCACATCAAGTCAGTCTCCAGGACCTATAGATGCTATGTCCTCAGACTCTCTAGATGTCAACTCCTCTTTTCCATTCCCTTTGCAATTTAGTTTAGCCTCTTATTTCAAAACATCTATATTCATCCTCTCTCAACATTCTTTTCTAGATGATTTACTACAGAAGTAATCTGTGCTTACTGCCCCTACAGCCTCAAAACCGATGTAAACTTCCTGTAATCTGACTTCAGCCTGCATAATTCATTGAATCTGCTCCCCTGAAAATCAATAATCTCCTGATTCCTAAATCCAATGGTCTTTGGTGTGCTATCCTCCAAAACTTCTCTGTAGCCTTTGACACTATAGATCACTATTCCTTGTTCTCTACTTCTACTTCTTCAATGAAACTACCTTCTTTCCTTACCTTTCAGATTGCTTCTTTCTAGTTCCTTTTCCTCCCTCTGCCTCCTAAATACTGTCCTTAACTCTCTTTTTTCCTCTCTCTACACCACCTCCCCTCTGGTAATTTCATCTACTCTAAAGGCTTCAACTAGCATTTTATATGAATAATCTCCAAATATGTATCTTCAGGTGCAACCTCTCTCCCCTTCTTCAGACCTCTGTTCCCAAAGGCCTCCTAGGAATCTTCTGTTACTCAGGCTAGAATCTTTACAGCCATCTTCCCTTCCTCTTATTCGTGCCCCATATTTAATCACCTATTGGTTCTGTTTTTGTACCCTGCCCAGTCTGCTTCTCCTCCCCACTATTGTGCATGCCCATTATCCTAAATCTCAGAACTGATTACGCTCTCAATGATCTATTGTGGTGGCCTCCACACTGTTTTCCCTGCCTCCTTTCTAACGCATCCTATACATCACCATCATATTGACCTTCCTAAATAATAGCTCTGCTATATCACAGCCCTGTCAAAGTTCTTCAGTATTCTACACTGCCAACAAAGTAAAATCCAATCTCAGAAACAAAGACTTTAAAGGGCCTTTCAATATCTGGTCCCAACGTATCTTTGTAATATTAACTTTGATTACTCAGATATCTTTAACTAAACTAAACATCTTCTAAGTATTCTTTTTTTTTTTTTTTTCATTTTTTGTTCAGATAAAGTAGGAGGGAGAGAGAGGAAGAGAGAGAGAGAGAGAAACATCGACGTGAAAGGGCCACATCGAGTGGCTGCCACCCGCACGACCAACCAGGGCCGGGGACAAACTGCAACCCAGGTACGTGCCCTTAGCGGGAACCGAACCCGGGTCTCTCCAGACCGCAGGCTGATGCTCCAACTGCTGAGCCAGACTGGCCAGGGCCATCTTCTAAGTATTCTTGATGTTATTATTTCTACTGCCTAAAAGGTCTTTCCCCAACATTGCCACAGGCCCAAATTCTATACATCTTTTAAAGCCAGACTAATAATGCCATTTCCTTCCACTGTGCCTTCCCTGGTTCCCCCAGCTGCAAAATAATCTATTCCTTCTTTCTTGGAGTTACTAATAAACTTGCCTCATCTCCCACATGGACATGTAAACTATCTGAGTTCAGAAGGTACACAGGTTTTGTTTTTTAACTTAGTATCCCCTATAACATTGCTTAACCTACATATATGTAAGACTAGAGGTTGTGTAGTTTTAAAACAGAAATTTTTGGAGTCTCACCATAGATATACTAATTGGGAATTTGCATTAAAAACATGCTCTCTAGGTACATTTTATGCACAATGGAGTTTGAGAACTACTGCTCTAGGGTTTGACACAGTGTTCTGCATGACATACATACAGAATAAATACTTGGTACATGAATATACTGCTGCATTAGCCTCTGAACTGGACCGGAGTATGTGACCTCTATTTATACTATATCCTATTGCCAGTTTAACCATCCTGTAGCACTAAAACCCTTGTTCAGAAACTTACAATGATTTCATTTTGCTTACAGAATAAGGTTTAAACTCCTTAGTGAGACATTCCAGGGTCTCTCCAGAACCTGCCCCAACCCTACCTGATCATCTCTTTCTCACTAGTCTCCTTGAATCACTTTTTCCCTAGACTAGAACCTTGCTATTCAAAGTGAGGTCCTTGGATTAACAGTTCCAGCATCCCCTAGAAGCTTGTTAGAAATGCAGACTCTCAGGCCGCACCCCTGACCCACCAGATCATAATTAGCATTTTATCAAGAAACTCAAGGATTCTTATGCACATTAAATTTTGAGAAGCACAGTAGATTTACGACTAATCGTGGTTTTCCAAGCTCCTTCTCCAGTCTTTCCCCCACATCAACATTCTATTCAAACTTCCAGGTGCTGTTAAAATGCCTTTTCTTCCATGCAGTCTTCCTTGATGCCCTAAACTGGAAAAAACTCTCCAGTTTCTGTGCTTTCTCATATATCGACTTCATTCTACTTTATATTTAGCATGATGTCATTAACCTCTACAGATTCACTTTGTATAGTTGTGTTCATAAAATGTTGCATGTAAAACCAGTAACATTGTTCCACTAATTTACATTATACACCCAGAGATGTGTTCATCTTCATTTTTCATTGTTTTCAGTTGTCAGCGACTGGCAACACCTAAACACAGAAAATCTTTAAAATCTGGCAAGAAATACTTGAGTATACTTGAGGACCTGCCCTACAGTATCCTGAAGTCTTTTGTAAAGTGAATACACCTTTTGTAATGTGAACAATCTCCCATTTAATTTTGTAAATTCTAGTCTCTTGTAATATATATCAGGTTTCTTAGACACACAACTAAAATCGCCACTTGAAAGGCTATCAAGAATCTTCATAGGCCCTAGCAATGTTTTGCTTCTTAAGCCAGAGGGGAGGGAGGTGTCCATGGATGATTATTATGTTATTCTTTAAACTATACACATATTTATATTTGCCTTTTTGTATGTATGATACATACCATAATAAAAAATGTTAAAGGCTTCCTGAATAAATTTTTTATAACTGAACTTGTGGAGAAAAGGACATACCAAACCACAAATTACTGATAAAGGTAATTGCTAAACATTCCCAGAGGGGGGCAAAAGACGTCTAAATTGAATCTAACCCATAGAAAATTAGATTAAACTGAACTTCTTTCTAAAGGAGCTACTCTGGGGTACAATTGCTCCCATCTCTGCCTATGTTCTGGAGGCCTCTTAGGAAGATGACACACACTAACACACACACACCCCAGAGAGAATTTTGTAGGCTGAAGAGAACAAAGGCTTGGCTCACTGGGGCTGATGCACATGGTTTCACTTCCTGGGGTGATGGTTATCACATGAAAGGCTTGCACTCCAGAGTAGACATTTTTGGTTTCACCTGAGACATTGCAAAAACAATGGGTCTTGGAAAGGATCCAACATCTAAATCCTTCAGGGGCAATAGCAGTCTCAGCCAACTGTGCCTCAGTTTGTTTTTACAGGCACATAAAATGCTCAGTTGGAGAGAAGAACCTATCAAAGATGGCAAACAGAACAGGCAACTTGGGTGTCTTGGATAGCATATTGTTAGTAGGAATTTCCCGGTGTAAAAAAGGGGTTCTGAATTTCCACTCTGAACAATGAGATTTCAAAATGCAAGTCAAAAAAGGACAAAGTTTTGAGTAATGGCCTCAAGTTTGCCAGAGATATTGTGAGAGGGGACAAAACAAGACAGAGGCTGTTAGGGAAGACACAAAAGGGCGATGTTGTTTAAGTGT
The DNA here is from genome assembly GCA_030848825.1 of Tadarida brasiliensis. Taxonomy (NCBI): domain Eukaryota; kingdom Metazoa; phylum Chordata; class Mammalia; order Chiroptera; family Molossidae; genus Tadarida; species Tadarida brasiliensis. The sequence goes on along the minus strand of CM061273.1, from coordinate 38,615,299 downwards.
TTTACAAGGATTGGGGGTCATAACCATGAAATTCTCAGCACATGCAAAAGTCAACTGGATAACAAAGAAGCTTAATCATCTTAATGTGGCATTTTAATGATGCCACTGATTTGCTATGCCAATTCAGAGATAATGAGGCCCTAATGCTACAGATGTTCAGCCAGGCTAAAAGAAAGGGGGGTGGGCTTTTCTAGCATGCCATTTTCTAACTATCCAATTAAACAAATTGTGAAAGCATCTAAATAGTTTACCAGGTTTTGACAGCTGTTAATAGGATTTAGAAGCTCGAAGCACTAAAGAGCAAAATGGGAGATATATGGATTGTAGGCATTTAGTCTACAGAGTTTGTTGCTATGACCCAATATAGCACAAATAGATGAACTAGAATAGTTTTCCTTATAAAATTAATGTCTGTATTCCTTTCCCACAATGGCCTCTTTGTATTATGAACAAGAACACTGAAATTATGGGTCATTTTCATTTTTGAATTTACATTTTTATGTGTAAAGTCAGGAGGGGGAAAAAAACTAATGATATTTTGAGAACTAAAGAATAAGAAGTTATAGTATTTGCAAACCAGTAAAATTATAAAGCTTCAAGGAAAAGGAAACTTTTGGTCATTGATTTATATGATCCACTATGTTTTCATTTTTCTCTTCTTTAAAATTTAAAATAACATCTAGGCCCAGCCGGTGTGGCTCAGTGATTGAGCATCGACCCATACACCAAGAGGTCGCCAGTTCGATTCCCGGTCAGGGCACATACCCAAGTTGTGGGCCAAATCCCCAGTGAGGGGCATGCAGGAGGCAGCCAATCGATGTTCCCTCTCGTCAATGTTTCTATCTCTCTCTCCCTCTCCCTTCCTCTCTCTCTAAAATCAATGAAGAAAAAAAAATTTTTTTTTAACTGTTAAAAAAATAAAATAACATCTAGTAATTTTTAAAACACTTATTTTAAAGTTAGGAAAAAACTGTAAAAGGTGAATTAGACCAATAAGAGATAAAGTATTAGTATCACAATCACGGTGAAATAAGAGATAGCAGTATAATATTTGGTTTGGTTTAAGTTCTCATTAAAACAGAATTTTAGCCCTGGCTGGTTTGTTCAGTAGTTAGAGCATCAGCCCATGGACCAAAGAGTCTTGGGTTTGATTCCAGTCAAGGGTACATACCTTGGTTGCGGTTCCATCCCCAGCCCTGGTTAAGGTCATGTGGGAGACAACCAATTGATATGTCTCTCTCACATCGATGTATCTCTCTCTCTCTCTCTCTCTCTCTCTCTCTCCCTCCCTCCCTTCCTACCTCCCACTCTATCTGAAAATCAATGACAAAATATCCTCAGGTGAGGATTAAAACAAAACAAAAAACAAACCAACAAAAAACAGAATTTAAAATTTGCAGTTAAAGAATCTAAATTGGTAATTAATAAATCATGTCACTTCAAATTCAAGAGCACTAGCATGAAAACATGAAGTTTCAGTTGCAAAGGAACCACCTTCAAGTTTACTAATGACATTAATATTTGTCTTATTATCCAGCTATCAAATAGCTCATTTATTGCCATAATAATAAAAATAATTTTGCTTAACAATAAATTTTAATGCAATTGTTTGCTTTCCCATTAGAACAAGAGGAGATTTATTACTTTTAACAGCAGGAATACACTACGCATGAACAGTAGGTAAGGTCTGAGCAGCTCAGTTGGGCTAAGCTCTTCAGATATCATGGGACCAGGTGAAATATTTATCTTGAGTTGTGTGAACTGAAAAATATGATGTGTGAAAGTTCCTTCTAAACTACAAAGAAGTACACAAATATAAAGTATTTTTTCATTTCTGTCCATTATAAAATTAGAAAACTATAAAATTTTTCTATTGATTATTTAATCTATGTATTATATTATTCTGAAAAATAACTGTTATCCATTGAAAATTAATGAATGAAAATACATTTAATGAGGTTAAGGTTTTAGTTGTTGCCTAAGCATAATAGAGGATAGACTAAAGCATGTACCTAGTACACATTTCATTTATAAATGCAGAGGAAAAAAATTTTTTTTCTTTATTGATTTTAGAGAGAGAGGAAGGGAGAGGGATAGAAGCATCGATGAGCGAGAACATCGAATGGCCACCTTCTGCATGCCCCTCATTGCATCCATTGCATATGGATGTGGCCCATAACTTGGGCATGTGCCCTGACCGGGAATTGAATTGGTGACCTCTTGGTGCATGGGTTGATGCTCAACCACTGAGCCACATGGGCTAGGTGAGGAAAATATTTTTTAAAAAATTCTTTATTGTTGAAAGTATTACAGATGTCCCTCCTTTTTTTTTTTTTTTGGAAAATATTTTATTTTCATTCATAATACCCTTGTATAGAATATTTACTCTTTCTTTGAACAGAATTCATTTAAAAAATTTAAAGCATATTAAAATATAATTCTTAAAAAAAACTCAAAAACTGTCATCCAAATATAATTAAAATGGTTAAAAACATTCTGACTGTCACAACACCAAACTCAGGATCACGAGTAAGGGAAGAAATGAAAACATTTTCTATATCCGGAGCATTAAGAAATTCTTGGTATACATAGTATGTGTTGTGCTATATGACAGTTAACATGTTTATTTCCCATATAGACGAGGAGGATCTTCACGGCAGGGGCCAGGTTTTAATAATATTTGTGACCCCAGAACCTTCAGAGGGCCCAGTTACTAAAGGTATTGAATAAACGAATGAATGAATGAATGAACTTTTTGGGCAATCTGAACCAATTTAATGATAATTAGACCAGGCAGGGAAGAAGTAATAAGCCAGTTTGTCATATCACTCCCTATAACATTTTGTCTATAACATTTTTGTCTATAACATTTTTAATGTTGTCTATAACATTTTTAAAAAAATTAATCTTCACTGGAGGATATTTTTTCTATTGATTTTTAGAGAGAGTGGAAGGGAAAGGGGAAGGGAAGAGACAGAGAGAAACATTGATAAGAGATACATTGATTGGTTGCCTCCCGCATGAGCCCCAAATGGGGCCGGGGATCAAATCTGCAACCGTGGCACGTGCCCTTGACCGGGAATCAAACCCGCTACTCTCTGGTGCACAGGCCAAAGCCCCAACCACTGAGCCACGCTAGCCAGGGCTCTATAACATTTTGAAGGTGAGCTGAAGTATGCAGAGTTTCTCCTCATGATACGTCAGAGAAAAGTCCAAGCCCCACAGTGATAACCAGTTCTCCAGTTGACATCTTTGCCCGCAGTGGTCTGGCTTCTGCCTCTCCTACTTCACCACTTTGGAACAGGATGCCCCTGACCAGTCTCTGCTTCTTTTTTTTTTTTAATATATTTTTAAAAAATTTTTTCCTTGCCCTGGCCGGTTTGGCTCAGCGGTTAGAACGTCGGCCTGCGGTCCGGAGAGACCCGGGTTCGGTTCCCGCTAAGGGCATGTACCTCGGTTGCAGTTTGTCCCCGGCCCTGGTTGGTTGTGCGGGTGGCAGCCACTCGATGTGGCCCTTTCACGTCGATGTTTCTCTCTCTCTCTCTTCCTCTCTCTCCCTCCTATTCTATCTGAGCAAAAAATGAAAAAGTGTCCTCGGGTGAAGATAAAAAAATAAAAAATTAAAAAAAAATTTTTTTTTCCTTTATTGATTTTAGAGAGAGAGGACGGGAGAGGGAGAGGGAGACAGAAACATTGATGAGAGAGAACATCTATTGTCCGCCTCCTGCCTGCCCCCCACCAGGGATCGGGCCCATAACCTGGGCATGTGCCCTGACCAGGAATCGAACCGATGACCTCTTGGTGCATGGGTCGACGCTCAACCCTGAGCCACACCGGCCGGGCCAGTCTCTGCTTCTTGAACCTCTTTCCTGAGCTCTATGCATGCCTGGTTCTATTCCTGCCTCATCTATTTATTTCCTATGTTTACTCCTCTTTCTCCATCTCAGGTGTGAATGATTTCCATGGGACTGTTTCTTGTACCTTTTGTTTTTTCACCTTACATATTCTCTACATATGATCCAACTTTTTATTGCTGATGACTCTCAAATCTGTATTTCCAGCCTAGCCTTTCCTGGGAGCCCAACAGACACTTCCAATCACTTCTTGGATTTCTTACACTTGTTTCACATTCAACAAGTTGCAACCTAGTTCATTATTTTTCTCCTTTTTACTTCCTTTCTAAATCTGCTCCTCCTATAGTATTCCCCATTTCCCCCTCTACATAATGGCTGCTTGATGTCAATATTATTCCACTTGTACCCTTAACCTTTAGCACTGTGGTTGCCATACAGTTCAGTGACTGCTTACCAAATGAATGGAAGGAAAGGAGTAAATAATTATTCTGTTCTTTACTTCAAGTGCAAAATTAAGGTTGTAATTTTGCCTAAGGCTAGCATATTAGGCCACAGCAGAGGAGAACAATAAATAGTATTTCTAACTTAAGGTATTCCAACCAGACCCAAAGAGTATAAAAGATTTTAGGAAGAGAAGGAAATTATATAAGAATTAAGAATTAAAAGATTCTTGCTCTTTTTCATCCTGGCTGGTGTGGCTCTGTTGGCTGGGTATTGTCCCATGCACCAAAAGGTTGCCAGCTCGATTCCTGGTAGGGAGCATGCAGGAGGCAGTTGATGGATGTTTCGTTCTCATATCGATGTTTCTCTCTCTCTCCCTCTCCCTTCCTCTCTAAAAATCAATAAACTAAAAAAAAAAAAAAATTCTTGTTCTTTTTTAACATTAAATTAATTAAAACAAAATATGTAAAGGAGACTGTTAGGCAGGCAGCTGAGACAGGAGCTAAAAAAAAAAAAAAAAAGGACTTTATCAACGGAGTGAAATGATGTTCTTTATGAAATCTGCAAGGAGCTAGCATCTCCAAGAAGAAATGGGTTGCTCTTTCCAAACCATGAAAATGGACATTCATACTAAATATGAAAGTATGTCAGAAGACAACATTTTGTCAGAGAAGCTGCACTTTAAAAAGTAGCAGCAGTACATCCTATCAGTTGCTCTCTAGTGGACAGATGACATTAACAAATGGCGTTCTCAGGCTGCAACCACGCTCAGTACTTGGACAAATCTAAGATTCTTCAGTGGTCACACTGGAGCCAATGGATACCCAAGGACTTTGACTATCATTTATAACAAGTTTTTTTTATTTTTATTTGGAGCATGGCTTAACATCTTTTCTAATAAAAAGAGTGTTTTATGCCCTGGCTGGTTTGGCTCAGCGGTTAGAGCATCGGCCCGCAGACCAGAGTGGCCCAGGTTCGGTTCCCGCTAAGGGCACGTACCTCGGTTGCGGTTTGTCCTCGGCCCCTGTTGGGGTTGTGTGGGTGGCAACTAGTCATGTGTCTCTCTCACACCGATGTTTCTCTCTCTCTCTCTTCCTCCCTCTCTCCCTCCTGCTCTATCTCAAGATAAATGCAAAAATGTCCTTGGGTGAGGATAAAAAAAAAAAAAAAGAGTGTTTTAGGTTCTGGCCAAAAAAACCCCACCAAGATGTGTACAAAATAATATAAAATTTACCATCTGCTACATATTATTTGGACTTCTCTTTCTCTCTCTCTGGTTTTCAAATAATGGAATAGAGCACTAAGAAACATGAAAGAAACTTAGCACTGACTTGTCCTAGGTGAATGTACAACATTAAAAGCACATAAGGGAATAAGCTATCTTGTCACTGGAACATGCTTATCCCTGGGGGTAAAGTATAACAACTGTTTAACAGCTGCCCAGTAACACTTCAAGGCTGTAAGCAAAGATGTATCCTAGCTCCACAAGAAACTGTAGAGATAATATTGTCTGAGAGACTAAAACTAGAATGAAATCTAACCAACAAACTAGAGTACAAAACCTTTCCTACTTCCAAAGGCAACTTTTAAGATCACGGAGAGAGAGGTTTCTACTAACAGTATTCAAATAGCATCAGAATGGGTACTGGTAATTATAAGGAAGGGATGATATGGTATTTCCCTCTTATTCTGCCCACTGAAAATAGATTTGAATGTCTTTTTTTTTTTTTTTTTAAGTTCTGATGAAAGTGCATGGGCTTTGGAGTAAGACTGAATGTTGGTTCAAGTTACATTAATTAGCTGTGTGATCTCAGCAAGTCTCTTGACTTCTGTGAATTTTCTCATTTCTTCAATGATGATAATATCTACACCTAACAGGGTTGTTACAGTAATGAAATTAGGCAAAATAATGTGTATAAAAGCCTAGGATGGTAGCTGACACATAATATCTTCGTGACCTTGGGCTACGCAAAGATTTCTTAGATTTGATACCAAAAGCATGATTCATAAATGAAAATATCTTACAACTCAATAAGACAAATAACCAAATTAAAACTGTGAAAACGATTTGAATCGACATTTCATCAAAGAAATTATACAAATGAACAATAGGCAAATGGAAAGATGTTCAACATCAATAGTTATTAGCAAAGTGCAAATTAAAACCACAATGAGACATCACTTCACACCCACTAGAATGGCTATCATCAAAAAGACAGACAATAATTATTGTTGGTGAGGATGTGGAGAAAATGGAACCTTAATGTGTTGCTGGTGGGAATGCATAATGGTGCAGCCATTTGGAAAAAAGTTTGGCATAGAGTAGGCAGTCTTCTAAAATGCTTCCCAATGATCCCTGACTCCTAGAATTCGTATCCTTGTATAATCTTCTCCCCTTGAATGTGGGCTGGACCTAGTGATTTGCTTCTACTTGATAGGACATGGCAAAAATGATAGAAAATCACTTCTGTTATTAGATTATAAAAGATGTGACTTCCACTTGTTCTTATTTTCTCTCTCTAGTGCTTCTCTGATGAAGTAAGCTAGAGAGCCCACATGGCAAGAACTGAAGGCAGTTACTGGCCAACCTCCAGTGAGGAAGTGAGGCCCTCAGTCCAACACCCACAAGGAACTGAATCTTGACAATTACATGAGTGAGTCTGGAAGTTGATCCTTCCCTCATCAAGCCTTCAAGTGAGACTATAGTCAGGTCAATACCCTGATGTCAGCCTTGTGAGAGACTGTGAAGCAGAGGACCCAGAGAAGCTGTGCCTGAAATCCTGAGAAAATAAATGTGTATTGTTGCCCTAACTGGTTTGGCTAATCTGTTATAGCACTGGCCCAAGGACTGAAGGGTTCAATTCCTGGTCAAGGGCACGTACCTGGGTTGGAGGTTTAATCTCTGGCCCCAATCGGGGTTATACAGGAGGCAACCAATCTCACATCCATGTTTCTCTCTCTCTTCCTCCAGCTTTTTTCCACTCTCTCTAAAAATCAATGGAAATATATCCTTGGGTGAGAATTAACAACAACAAAAATTTGTATTGTTTTAGGCTGCTAAGGTTTGAGGTAATTTGTTATATAGTAATCAATAACTAATATAGACAGTTTCTCTTTTTTTATTGATTTTTGAGAGAGAGAGAAAGATATCATTCTGTTGTTTCACTCATTCATGCATTCATTGGTTGCTCCTTGCATGTGCCCTGACCAGGGATTGAACCTGCAACCTTGGCATATTGGGACAACGCTCTAACCAACTGAGCTACCGGGCCAGGACACTAATATAGACAGTTTCCTATAAAATTAAACATAAATTGACTGTACAACCCAGCAATTCCACTCCTAGGTATCTATCTACTCAAAAGAAATGAAAACTATGTCTACACAAAAACTTGTACACAAATGTTCATAGAAGGATTATTCACAAGAGCCAAAAAATGTAAACAATCAGAATGTTAGTGAATTTTATAAACAAAATGTACTATATCAATACAATGGAATACTATTCAGAAATAAAGAGAAACAAAATACTGATACATGCAACAACTTGGATAAATTTTTTAAAACATTATGGTAAATGAAAAGAAGCCAGAAGCAAAAGACTATTGTTCCTTTTATAAGACATGGTCAGAAATAGTAAATCTATAGAGACATAAATCAGATTAGTGGTTGCCCAGGACAGAGGGGTAAGAATAGGGCTTGACATCAAACAGGTGAAAGAGATGTTTTAAAACATGGTGCTAGTTGCATAATTCTATAAATTTACTCAGAATCATTGAATTGAACACTTAAAGGTATATAAGTCATAACCACACTAAAGCATTCCTCTATCTCTATTTATTAGAGATAGAGGAATGGAGAGGGAGAGAGAGATAGAAACATCGATGAGAGAGAATATCGACTGGTCGCCTCCAGCATGCCCCCCAACTAGGTATTTGGCCCACAACCTGGGCATATGTCCTGACCGGGAATCGAACCGGTGACCTCTTGGTGCATGGGTAGATGCTCAACCGCTGAGCCACACCAGCCGGGCTGTTTTTTGTTTTTGTTTTTTAAAATTAAAAGGATTAAGAAAACCAAACTGATAGCTAGCTATACTGATACTGACTGTCTCAAGAGGAGAGAGTCTAACTACTCTTTCACCAACTATTACAAGAAACATCATAACAAGTGTAGCCTTTTGAGCTACTCCCATATGACAAATCCTCATAAGACTAACTCCTTTTGTTCCTATACAACTGATTTCATGCCCCTTTCAAAGCAATTAGTAAGTGTTATGTTTAAAAGCACAAGGTGCAGGCTGAAACAATCAACTGTAAGAGAGCTGGCCTCAGGACATCTCCCATACTTAATTACTTTATTATCAACTTCAGAGAATACCTAAGTAATTACTAATTTTTGCTCTCTCTAAATTGTGCTAAAATCCATAAAGATCCATATTTTCTAGTTATAATAGTTCTTTGTAATATTTTGTGCTTTTTATATCCTTTAATGTGCTTTTATGCCTCACTTTCTATTCTGTTAGTAATTAGTGTGCTTTACTAGGCTTTGTTATTAATTAATGAGCACTATCCCTGACCTACAAGTCAGCGGTAGTATAAAGCCCATGGGGAAGCTCTCTGAGGGTAACTCCCATAAGAAAATAAAAATTATCTCTTCTATACGGTCTCAAAGAGAGAACCAGTACAACCTGAAGGACTAGAACCAGAAAATCAAGATGATAATGAGTAAGGAACAGTTCATTTAAAAATGCCAGATATAGTTCTGGGCTCCAAGTAATGAAGAGAGGTAACAAAGGTACATTAAGTAGTGTCCAAATTTTGGTGACTGAGAATCATGGCCACAAGCCGAGAAGTTAAGAGCCTTTCCTATTTTCTCCAGGGCTGCTATGAACTTCCTTGAGGTTAACAAAGGGTAACAAAGGCATGACTGGGATTTCTGCTTCTGTAGACACAGGTGCAGAAAAGGTTAGTTCTAACAAATCTTGTCAATGTCTTTAATGCCACCAGACTGACTAATACAGTGAAATATCTACCACAATTCCATACTCAGTTGACTTAATTAACAAATCTTTTAAGGGTAAGGTCACAAATTATTTTTAATTATTAAATCATGGGTCTCCATATGTTACTGTTTAGATAGCATCACCCACTGCAGAATCTAGTTTTTAAGACTGTCATTCCTGCAACCTCAAATCTAGATCCAATTGCAATTGTCAGTTAAAAAGCAGATTTCAACCAGGCAGCTGAATGAGAAAACATCTGGACCTACCAGTCAGAATGAGAAAGGTCACATGTTAAATCCAGATAATCTTGTTTATTGGTATTTGAAGGTTATACACCAAGGGGTGGATTACCAGGGTCCTCCTTTAGGCCTGGCTCTGACATCTTCATTCTATGTGTGTGACACTTTAAAATCCAAAGCTTTAATACTACTGTGTTGTCACTCACTTCCAAATGTAATTTTCCTAATTCTAAGCCTGAACACTATGCCAATCTATTATGAGACTGCTGAGTAGTAGATGCTGGAAGAAACCACATACCAGAATTGTCAGGGGCAGATGATGTCTATTCTTTTCGAAACTTTTCCAAATTTCCATCCAGCATTTTACTAAGGATGAAGCATCTGCAACTTTCCCCATCAAAATTAAGAAAAAGAAAAGGCCTTTGAATCAGCAAGGAACAAAATCAAGGTTGCTCTAAGACAGGTTTCAGGTTGGTGATGAAGAAAGGGGGATTGTGCCTATCACAGGGTTTTTTCATAATTAGTGTATATTATTTTATATCCATACAACACTGAAACAAACCCTCACCAGTTTGGCTCAGTGGTTAGAACATCGGCCTGCGGACCAATGAGTCTCAGGTTCGATTCCAGTCAACGTACCTCGGTTGCAGTTTGTCCCTGGCCCTGGTCGGGGTCAGGCGGGAGGCAACCAGTCGATGTATCTCTTTCACACTGATGTTTCTCTCCCTCCCTCCCTCTCACTCTATCTGAAGATAAATAGAAAAATATCCTCGGGTGAGGATTAAAATAAAAACAAAACTAAACCAAAATTGTTTATGTTGGAAGCAATTCTACAGTCCATTATATATGAAACTATTACAAAAACAGCAAAGTCAAGAAGCCTTAAGACCTTATATACTTTGATCAGGGCTTTTTAATCTTTTCTGGGTTTTAGACCTCTTTTGAGAACTGTACTCATTGCCCAGAAAAATGTACACATGCCCATAAACACAAAATTTCACATAGTTTTAATAGGTTTCTCAAACCTTGAGCTCTCACGTTGAGAATCTTTGTATTAGGCCTCTAAATAGGCTCAGGTTTAAATTAAAGGCTCCTCTGTGCTATACTTTATATACTTTACATGAAAATGGTTAGCCTTTAAATTTTTTGTTCAAGTACCTTCAAAAGAACTTTTAAAAATTATGTTTCTCCCTTATACAGAGTGAACATTAAGTGGATATTAAGTTGACATCTAAAATTTTCATCATAATTTTAAAAATTATAAAACAATTTTTGTTTATTGTAAATAATGATGGTCTAAACTGTTACTGCACTCTTTCAAATGTATCTAATGGAATATAAATTAAAAAAATTTTTTTTCTTTATTGATGTTTAGAGACAGAGAGGAAGGGAGAGGGAGAGAGAGAGAAACATCAACGTGAGAGAGACACATTGAGTGGTTGCCACCCACACAGCCCCAACCGGGGCCGGGGACAAACTGCAACCGAGGTAAATGCCCTTAGCGGGAAACGAACCCGGGACTCTCTGGTCCGCGGGCCGATGCTCTAACCGCTGAGCCAAACCAGCCAGGGCGGGATTGAGTTATTATTATAATTATTAGCATGCAATTGATAAAACAATATAGGTATATTATAAATCTTGATCAATATTAAATACAAAAAGTAAAAATTTCGGGAAAGTATCTCTTAATGAGATGGATGAAGCGAGATACATTTATGAAAGTATTTTTATTAAAGGTGTTACCCAACTGACCCTTTTTTTGGCTTCCTGGAATTATGTACACTTTATGGCAAAGAAGTAAGATTTGGGATGGGTGAGATATATGCCCTTTGTAGAGTGGAGAAGGATCATTGTGTGAGGGGAGGAGTGAAAGGAGAACCTCAACTACAGCAGCCTTATAGGGCAAAGAGTTTTAGGAAAGAGAACATAATAAAATCAAAGACCTGGCAATTGATTCTCTTGAAATTATCCACACTCAACTCAACTCAAGTAATCCTTGGAAAGTCTTCCATTTATCCCAGTTTGAAGATCATTACTAAAAAAGACCCCGTTGCCAAGATGTATGTAAGATGCTCTTCACTTTACATAACCAAGAATGATGTAGTGAGCACTTGGAGCAATGCAGGGGGTGAATGCATAAATGGATGGATGGATGGAAAGGCAGAAAGAAAAATGGATAAATACTGAGCATTTAGTGTATACCCCAAACTCTAGCATAAAAGAAGAATAAGACTAAAGAAGATTGTCCTTGTCATCTCATCAACTCTTTGGGAGACAATAAAGTACAGTGAGACCCTGCCACAACGCAATATGCGTGAATTTGGATCTAACAGGATTGGTGATTGCCTCCAGTTGTCCACTGCTCCTCCCTTCTCTGACAGGAGCAAGCTAAAATTCTTATGCTGTGGGATTCACTAGGAAGTAACTGCCTCATGATCACTTGGGACTTTTTACATTTAATGTATGGTCAGTTGTGTCTAGTCTAAATTTCACTGTTGTTGCTTTATGCTTTTTGTAACAGTATCTAGCCAAAACTCCTATATTTCATTAACTTTACAAAATACTGTGACCCCTATGTTTTAAAGATAACATTTCTGAACCCTACCTACTATTTTGTGGAGAGACTTCATACACTCATCTCATCTCCAAAACTATTCTCCTTCGTGCAAATTACACACAAAAAAAAGCCCCTCTGACAAATTATGAAAAATGATGACCAAGTCAGCCAGAACAGGATTTCATTCCTCGGTCCAGTGGTGTGCTGGTAAATGCTTAAAAACCAACTCAGAGTGGAGGAGGAAGGGCTTTTTTTTCTGTAGCATTTGCTGATGTCAGTGGTATAAATACCATGGCCCATTTCAAGCTACCAATGTGAAGTCAGCCAGCTCACAAAATTCCTGAATATTTAACGACTGATTATGAACTGACTCTGGCACACCAGTGGGACTCCTCACTTATCTCTTGGTGTATGGATCAATGCTCAACCCCTGAGCCACACCGGCCAGGTTCTCACTTATCTCTTAGTAGAGTGCCTTCATGTGGTTACCAAACTGCACCAGGGTACACGATGGCTCAGGACACCATGCCTGGTGTCAAACTTTGAGCAGATGAGCTCACTTGCAGGCACATATGGGTGTTTTGCAGACCGCTAACCAACTGGACTGGAATCTATTTTATTTCACACTGATCTTGCTTCCACTGCAAGGAAGCACAGGACTACTGATCCACAGTTAAAGAAAAGCAAAAGGAGGGTAAGTCTTGGAGGACCCACTGAGGATAGTGGAAAGACCCATTTTTTTTTTTTTTTGTCAACCATTACAGCAGTCCATTTCTCTTTGGTAAATGCCAAATATTCTCCTTTAAGTTCCTTGTAGTTCATTGTGCTACACAGCTTGGTTACGAAAAATTCAGAGATGATTTTTTTCTTTTAAGATTCAAGGAGAGGTATCTGGGTTTTATCACCAACAGAACTTACCCGTTTGACATAGTAGAAGCCATAAAGCCTCTCTGCCATTGTGATTACTTACAGAAATCCCCTGTGAGTGAACTTCTGCAGCAAAGTACTGCTGATTTTGTAAGATAACCCCTGCATCCCATGAGCGACAGGTCTTGATCTGGGCTTGAGAGATGTAATATTTTGATAAAAAACGGCACTTCCTTTTGAAGCATATATTTGCGTGTATGAGCGGTACCGCTGGAACCTCAGTGAGCGCCTAGGCGAGGCTGACTTGGTCTCTCCCAGCTCACTCCAGCCATAGGCCCCTCCTTCACACATCTGAATGTAGCAGTAATTAGCATCCATAAACCACAAATGTGGCTTGTTTTTTTTCCCCCTTTCAGAAGCATCAAAGTCGTTTGTATTTCTCATGAGTGCAAAAAAGTTGTACACCTCAAAAGAAATTGAGACTCTGACATGGAAAGCTACTGAAGATGGGAGTTATATCTCCTAAGGGAGAAAAATTATTTTTTCAGCAAACTTTCTAATTAAAGTTCTTATCTTTGATTTAAGCTTCACACAAGGTATCACAATAGAGAAGATATAAAGCCTTTCAAAAAATTATCAAATTCAACTCTTCTCATGGAATTAGATTCTAACTCTTATACAACAAAAGCACTTAAATAAATACACTAATTGATCACCACAGTACAATTAATTAAAAAGAAATCTATTTCATAATGAGTACCTGGTATGTTTTATATTCAGCTGTAAAGATTCGGGAGATGAAGGGTGTAGTGCACTGATGTCCCCCCAAAATTCATGTCTGTCAGAAACCTCAGAATATGACTTTATTCAGAAATACGGTCCTTGTAGATGTAATTAGTTAAGATGAGGTCACACTGGATTAGGATAGGCCCTTAATCCAACGACAGGTGTCCTTACAAGAAGAGAAGACAGAGATACCCACAAGGAAGAAGACTGTGTGACAACAGAGGCAGAGATTGGAGTTATGCTGCCACAAGCCAGGGAACACCAAGGGTTGCTGGGAGCCACCAGAAGCTAGAAAAAGACAAATAAGGATTCTTCCCTAAAGCCTTTAGAGGAAGAATGACCATGCTGACACCTTGACTTGTGACTCCTAGTTTCCAGAACTGTGAGAGAATACATTTCTGTTGTTTTAAGCCACTGTGGTAATTTGTTGTAGAAGCCCTATGAAACTAAACAAAGGGTAAATGTGCAACTTATGCAGGGTAAACAGCTGATGCTGATGGATACTGAGGTACATGGTGTGCTTTTTGCCCCACAGCATCTCCAGAACAAACTGCTAGTGTAAATACAAAGGGATGGTGGTTGGTAGGGGGCTGCTGAAAATGGGGCCAGTAGAGTGTTCAAGGCAGACACTTGGTAACCAAATATATATTCCCTAATTATTCAAAGAGAGAAAAGGAATGCCACCAGCATATGTATGTAGAACCACAACCTCAAAATACATACCCAGGACAGAATCTTTCCTTCCATATTCTAAGTTGGAAATGGCAAAGTTGAGGATCCAATTTCAGAGGAAGAAGAAAGACTAAAACAAAAAGCTGAGGTTCTACCCTAGTTATGCAGCCCTTAACTGCATTTCTCTTTTACAGGGCCTTGCTGGAATGACATTCCATCATCTCATGTCTCATCTCTACCTAATTATACCATGGGGTACACTACCATTAAACATATCTTACCCCTAACCCTAATATCCAGAGGCTTTTGTTTTACTGTGTTCCTCTGTGAACACAGGCCAGATACAAGCAGTAGGAATATTCCTTCTCATGACATGTTATAAATATTGCTTCAACTTCTGCTTTTGACATTACTGTATCACAATGACATTTTAGATCCAATAGGAAGGTCCCAAATATCCTTTGTATTCAGTGAAGTGTCTATGATGCCCTAGCATTCATCCAATGATACAGGAAAACAAAGACTTGGGAATCTCTGGGTATTTCTTACTGCTCAAGACCAGTCTGACAACAGTTACAGTTGGTCACAACTAAGAAGAGAAATAATAATTGTTCATAGGGGTCAATGAACAGGCTGGAAAAGGAACTCTGAGCCTCTTCATTTCTTGTGCTTTTCAATCCAGGTGGATTACATCAATTCATAAATAGGTATTTTAGAAAGATATAAACGTGGGCTACTAGGACTCTTCCCCCCCCCCCCAAAAAAAAGTTTGTAAGGGTGAAAGTCTGTCATGCACAAACAATTCCAGATAGAATATAATTAGGTGCTTAAACAAGTACCAATCAAACACACTCTAAAAACTCAGCTCTAACATCATACTTTAGGAGCTGGGATAGTGCAAAAAGGCCTCATGGAGAAAATAAACTTGAGTTGATGTAAATATCTCCAGTGCATTAGTCTATGAGATTTAAATTTTCATGAAGAAAGAAGGAGCCAACACAGTGGTAAAACAACATTTAATCCACATACGGTTTTATTTGTGACCAATTAATTTATGTAACCTGTAGTGACACAGAGCTATGTCCACTCTCAACATGTGATAAAAAAGAGCTGTTAATAATATATAATTTTCTAATTTAAAAAATAATGGTGTTAAACTGCCCATTGATGCCCTTTTAAGACGTTTATACAATCACTTCCTTTCAAGGACTGAAAGCTTTCTGAACTCATCACACAACAAATGTACACGCTAGGCCAGGAGTCAGCAACCTATGACTTGCCAAGTCTGACCAACCTCCTGTTTTTGTAAATAAAGTTAGTGGCACACAGCCACCTGCATTCATTTAGGTATCGTCTATGACTGCTTTATACTACAACAGCAGAGCTGAGATGTAGCAACAGAGATCGTATGAACCACAAAGCCTAAGACATTTACTATCTGGTCCTTTACAGAAGTTTGCTAACTCCTGCACCAGTATCCTAGGAATATATTAAAATATATATACACCTGTGGGATGAATTTATGTTAAATATAAATACTTTTTTAAAGTTTTTTTTTTCCAAATCTTTTGTTTATCAAACAACAATTCTAGTTGGGTAGACTTTTTCCACCTAAAAATTTAGTCTATCTTTCCACAAGAGAAAAATAAAGTGACTGTTTCTATTGGAGTCTGAACTTTTCTATAAAACAATTTTTTAAGAGCTGGAAACTGAGAAAGATGCACATGACATTTCATTTATTTAACATATAAATTAAACATGATTACAATTATACTGAATTTAAAACATTCTAAGACAGGTCTTAGTTTCTAAAACTTTTTAGAGGACATTAAAAATGCTTCCATTAAACTCAAATAGAATAAAATGCTCTAAAGCATACTTTAAAGTTATTTATAATCATTATTATATTATATCTAAATTTCCCTAATTATTTTTAAAAGTATAATTCTAACTCCAATATTAATGTTTCTTTATGCTGCATGTGGCAGAAATAACTTCTTATGCAACAGGTACATCCATCAGGCAATGCTACTTTTTAATTCTATTATTTTATAATTTAGCATGTATAATTTGACTATACTGTTCATATTATAGTTTTTTAAAAGGCAGGGGCCTGGTTACAACCTTTTCCAGAGGTATGTGACCCAGATTAAGTACCAACATTAGTACAGTAATCGCCCGGCTGGTGTGGCTCACTGGTTAAGCGTCGACCCATGCAACGAGAGGTCGCCGATTCAATTCCTGGTCAGGGCACATGCCCAGGTTGTGGGTCCAATCCCCAGTCGGGGGCATGCAGGAAGCAGCCAATCGATGTTCTCTCTCATTGATGTTTCTATCTCTCTCTCCCTCTCCCTTCCTCTGTCTCTAAAAATCAATAAATCAATCAATCAAAAAATAAAAAATAGTATAGTAATCAATTTGGAGCTTAATCATGAAAGAATGGATTAATTTTTCAACACCAAAGTTAACCTATTAATTTTTTTCTCAGTCAAGCTTAGAGAAAATGAATGATTGTATCTTCTAATTTATACCAAGAACTACATGACACTCCCAGACCCCTAACAACTGAAAACTCACAGATATCCCATCAATCCACTGACATGTATCAGCGCTAAGGTGATAGAAATGGCACAGGCAGCTACAGAAGTTGAAGATGACCCAAAGCAAGTGGACCACAGGGGCTGAATCTCTCTTTTCTTCTTGGAAGCACTCTGGAGCAGGGTCAAATTCAGAGGCTTGCAAACTATTGTATGGATTCCTAGAGAAGCGCTGAACCACATGGGATTTTACAATATGTGTTTTAAACTCCTATTGTTGAATAGAAATTATTTGGTTTCTTTTTTATTTTGAGTATTTAATCTGTTTTTCACCCAACTACCTGAAGACATAAAACTCATAGCTACTTCTGAACCCAGAGCAAATTCTAACATAAATTATAAATTCCCAGACCAAATGTTGTATAGGGACCATCATTTCAAACATACATTTAATGGCATTACATACCAGAACTCAGAAACCCTAACTCAGAAAAATGCAAACTGAAGGCACAGTTATCATTTGCCTCATTCTGAGTGTGACTCCATGGATGTCACCTTCAAGAAGTTGCATGAAGCTGGTAGAACACCATATGCCTTTCCTCAGCACAAATGACCACATCCTGTGCCAGGCAGCATTTTTCAGTCTCTGTGGTTAAGAACTGGTACAAATTAAAGTATAGCTAGGCAGAGCTGGAATGTTAGTTGAAGCTGTGATTTGAATCTCAGAAGTTTTAGACATAGAACTCTATTTCTTAAACCCTTAAGAATCTAAAACAAAAGAAAAAGATCTCAAGAAACAATATTTTCCTTTATTCCTTTAAGAAACACATATACAAACACATATAATTAATGTATGGAATTCATTTAGTCATTTACTCAACAAATATCTATTGCACACCAACTAGGGGCCAAGTACTGTTCAAGGTGCTGCAAATACCTAGCAGTGAAAAGGACAGCCTATGATCCTACCTCATGAAAGGAGAAAGACAATAAACAAATAAATAAAACTCCAAAATTATCCATGGGAAGTGCCATGCAGAGAATTAAAATAGTGTATTGTGTTAAAATACTGACTGGATTGTCAGGGAACATCTCTCTGAAGAAATGACATCTAAGATGAGATCCGAGTGACATTCGTAAAGCAGTAGTGAACAGATTTATCAACATAAATATTAGCATGAAATGTGTACAACGTTGAGCACAATCAATATTGTGCTCAAAATTCACAAAAAGAGCCTAGAAATAATCCATAATGTTAATAGAGACTATCTCTGTGTGGTAGGATAGAGGTGGGTTTTTCTTTTTTCTTTCCACTTCTATGAACTATCAAACTGTGGTATAATACAAAAATATATTCAGTTTTTGTCCCCAGTTCCTGGCACAGAGTTCCTAAAACTGTTGGAATTTCCTGAGTTATAAAAGTGTCTTTTGTTATTCACAATGAACCCCTTTCAATCATACCTGAGTTTATGCTACTGAGGTGACTTAGGGTGGAAACCCTAAATAGCCTTAGAATGGGTTGGTCATGAGAAAAACCAAGTGATTAGAAGGTTGGAACTTTCAGCCCCTTCCACCAACCTCCAGGAAGGGGAGAAGGAATTGTACATTGAATTCTATAAAAACTATTTAAGCCCTGGCCAGTTTGGCTCAGCGGTTAGAGCGTCGGCCTTCGGTCCAGAGAGACCCGGGTTCGGTTCCCGCTAAGGGCATGTACCTCGGTTGCAGTTTGTCCCCAGCCCTGGTTGGGTCGTGCAGGTGGCAGCCACTCGATGTGTCTCTCTCACATCGATGTTTCTCTCTTTCTCTCTTCTTCTCTCTCCCTCCCACTCTATCTGAACAAAAAGTGGAAAAATGTCCTCGGATGAGGATAAAAAACAAACAAACAAACTATTTAACAATGAGATTCAGAGAGCTTCTGGATTGGTGAACACATTGAGGTGTTCCCAGAGAGGGCATGGAAACTTTCCCACCCCAAACCTTGCCCTAGGACATCTCTTCCATTTAGCCGTTCCTGAGTTGTATCCTTCATAATAAACTGACAATAGTAAGTAAAGTGCTTTCCTAAATTCTGTGAGTCATTCTAGCAAATTATCAAATCTGAGGGAAGTTTGTGAGAAACCCTGAATTTGTAGCCAAGCTGGAATAAGTGCAGGCAACCAGGGCACCTGGTACTTACAAATGGTGTCTGAAGTGAGGGCAGTCTTGTGAAACTGACCCCTTAACCTATGGGTTCAGCATTAACTCCAGGAGTTAGAATGAGAATTGAATTGTTGGATGCCCAGTTGGTGTCTAAGATTTGAAGAATTGGTTGTTGGTGTTGGAAAACACCCCAGACAAATCTTTCTATAATGAACATATATTATTTTTATAATGAGAAAGAGTAAACATAACATTTAAGTTCAATCCCTGGCCCCAGTCAGGGTGCATTTGGGAAGCAACCAATCAATGTGTCTCTCTTACATCAATGTTTCTCTCCTTCTCTCCTCCTCCATCCCTCCCTTCCACACTCTCTAAAAATCAATGGAAAAAAATATCGTTGGGTGAGGATTAACAACAACAACAACAACAAAACATTTAAAAAATAAAGGAGTATAACTTGAACATTGAATAAACACCTTACATTCTCAAAATTTGCTGGCATCCTATATAGCAAATTATTAAATGCAAATATTTGTAAAATGAATAAAACTTAATTACTCCCAAGCAATCCACAAATACAAGTTTTCCTTGGAGAGTTTCTGATTTCTTCTTCATATTAAGTCTCGACCATATCTATAATCATTAGCTATTAGTATGTACACTATGGCTCACCTCCTATATCTTCATCTTCATTGGTTGGGCATTCTGCACTGTCCACATTTTCTGTTTCATGAGGTTTAGTTAAATTGTAGTCACTTAAAACCACTGGACCTTCTAGGAGATAAAAAGAATTTTAACTATGCAGTCAACTTAAAAAAATTTTTTATAAACATGTATTAAGTAGATTCCCATTTCAGCTTCACACAAACCCTTAGTGATAGTATCCCTTTCACATACACCCCAAGTGGGATATATGTGAAAACTCTTGAGGTTTAGAAATATATCCAGGGTTCACGTGCACCTTTCCATTAGACATGATTTTCTTGAATATTTCTTTCACCTGAGTTAAAATGAACTCAGGTTCCTTCTGCACAGAAATTCTCTCTCCTTTGGGATATCTCACAATATTTAACAGGATGTTATTGCTATTTGTAACCAAGAAGTATTGGTATATAATGATGAGAAATACTTAGTCTGAAAATAGTAACATAACTCAATTTGGGAAAGATGCTTTCCTTAGAGGAAGCCTGTAAGCTTCCTATTTTCCTTTTCTGTTTATATTATAAATGTGATTCTGTGGAAAACATATTGGTCCTCAAGTTTTTTTATTTCTTCAAACATGTACTAAATGCTGACAAGGCTACAGATATGAATAAATCATAATTCCTGTCCCCAAGGAGCTTATACTCTTTAGATGTATATAAGACAAGCCCACAACTATAATGTAAGACTCAGACAAGAGATAATACTAGTCTATAAGGTAGA
This sequence comes from Tadarida brasiliensis, assembly GCA_030848825.1. NCBI lineage: Eukaryota > Metazoa > Chordata > Mammalia > Chiroptera > Molossidae > Tadarida > Tadarida brasiliensis. The sequence continues at coordinate 38,594,777 of CM061273.1, read as the reverse complement.
CTCGGACAAATGATTAAGGGAAATACAAAGTGTTATGGGAGTTCATCAGTGAGAGGGAGCAGACATGATAAAAGCATGCTTAAATAAATAGCCAATTTCTTAAAAATCAAGTTTTATGGAAATATAATTTTGTATAACAAATACTGATAATATTGGAAGAAAAAAGAAACAATGGAATTACTTCACAGGTAAGCATGGTAGCTTAACAAAAAGATAACAAAAGAACTGAAAAGTTAACCATTTTCTATCAAACTCCTTCCCAATATTCAATAAAGTATTTACATGCAACCGTCAAAGATCCTGAATCATGTGGCGTTTAAACTGAGCTGCAGTGGCACTCCTTACAGCAGCAGCTATGACCCAACACATGGAGCAGGACTTTTACTGGGATGCCGGAGTGAAATGGAAACATATTTCATAAACTCCATGACTAAGTGGTCCTGAAATGTGTTTATCAAGGACTCATGTTTTGATTTATAAATAGGTAAAGTTTTTCATTTCTGCACATTGTAACACACACTCTATGAACTCTAAGACTCTGTTATAAACAGTGGTTCATTTTTCTCAAGCCTAAAATAACTAATATAAAGTGCATACCTAAACAACTCATAGGAGGTACAGGTTAAATTAAAACATAAGTTACAACTCACAGTAACACAAAAAGGCACTTAAGTGATAAATTTTGTAATACAACATAAGCTTTGATTTTTAAAAAATGAGTTAGTCATTGGGGAAACTTAGAAGTTATTTTGGGGAAATAAATTATTTGGAATGTTTATAGTTCATTCTGAAGCAGGAGTCAGCAAACTACAGCCCGAGGGCCAAATCTAACCATGGCCTGTTTTTGTATGGGCCCAGAAGGTAGAATGGTTTTTACATTTTTAAAGGGTTGTAAAAAATATAAAGAGGTGTATGTAATAAAGGGCATATGTGGCCCACAAAGTCTAAAATATTTACTATCTTGCCCTTTACCAAAAAGTTTGCTGATCACTGGTCTAGAGTGAAAAGCATAAGTTGTTCAAATACAAGCCTCTATGTTATTCAACAAAAACTGTCTTTATTCAAACCAATCAGTTAGGTAAAACAACCAAAAAACAACCACAAAACAACCAAAAAACAGTGATTAACATGAGGTAGGGTATGGTTTGGCCCTACAGTACCAAAGAACTTATATGATCTAAATGGATGAGTTATTTTTGTATCAGGAAAAGACAACCACATTTTTCTTCCCCAACACATTTCCATAGCATTTTTTACTGCACTCAGAATGTTTCTCTTTCTTTGGTGATATCAGTAAAGTTATATTTCTAGACAGGAAAGAACTGATGTTACCTGTGGGTACAGACTGCTCCTGAGTGCTTTTCAATTCCACATTTGGTTTTATATCTGAAAAGAAAAAGATTATAAATATTAGCTGCTTGGAGTACATTTTTTTCAGATTTGAGGATCCTAAAGTGAAAAAGATACCATTTTGGAAGCTTTAGCAGCAGATTTCCTCTTCAGAGCGGGACTGTTCTTTCTCTATGTCCTCCCTAAAAAGTGCCTCGAGGAGAATAAAAGGTATTAGCTATGCAGCAATTGTAGTTTTTATTTTTTATCCTCACCTGAGGACACTTTTGCATTTATCTTCAGATAGAGCAGGAGGGAGAGAAGGGGGAAGAGAGAGAAACATCGACTGGTTGCCACCCGCTCAGCCCCAGCTGGGCGAGGACTAACTGCAACCAAGATACATGACTCTCTGGTCTGCAGGCCAACGCTCTAACCGCTGAGCCAAGCCGGACAGGGCTACAGCAATTGTATTTTAAAGAAATTAAGAACAGCCCTGGTGCCCTGGCCATTTTGGCTCAGTGGTTAGAGCATCGGCCTGCGGTACAGAGAGACCCAGGTTCGGTTTCCGCTAAGGGCATGTACCTCGGTTGTAGTTTGTCCCCGGCCCTGGTTGGTCGTGCGGGTGGCAGCCACACATTTCACATCGATGTTTTTCTCTCTCTCTCTCTTCCTCCCTCTCCCTCCCACTCCATCTGAACAAAAAATGAAAAAATGTCCTCAGGTGAGGATAAAAAAAAAAGAACAGCCCTGGCTGGTGTGGCTTAGTTGGTTGTAGTGTCATTCGATACATGAGGGAAGGTCATGGGGCACATTCGGGAGGCAACAGTTCTATGTATCTCTCTCACATTGATGATTTTTTCTCTCTCCCTTCCTCCCTCTTTAAAATAAATTTTTTAAAAAGAAAAGAAAAACTTGCTACACTATCCTTTAAAAAGAGAGATTAAGCCCTGGCCGGTTTGGCTCAGCAGTTAGAGGGTCAGCCCTGGGACCAATGAGTCTCGGGTTCGATTCCGGTCAAGGGCATGTACCTCGGTTGCGGTTTGGTCCTGGTCTTGGTCAGGGTCATTCCGGAGGCAACCAATCAATGTGTCTCTCTCACATCGATGTTTCTCTTTCTCTCTCCCCACACACACACTCTATCTGAAGATAAATGGAAAAAAAAATATCCTCAGGTGAGGATTTAAAATAAATAAATAAATAAATAAAAAAGAGATTAAGAAGAAAAATTATTGGAAATATCTTTATTTTGCCTTCAGTTTTAAAGAATATTTTTACTTTATACAGAATTCTGGGTTGACAGTTTTCTTATAGCACTTTAAAAATGGCATTCCACACCAGGCCAGTGTGGCTCAGTGGTTGAGTGTCAACCCATGTACCAGGAGGTCACCGGTTCGATTCCCGGTCAGGGCACATGCCCAGGTTGTGGGCCCGATCCCCAGTGGGGGGCATGCAGGAGGCAGCCAATCGATGTTCTCTCTCATTGATGTTTCTAGCTCTCTCTCCCTCTCCCTTCCTCTCTCTCTAAAAAAAATTTTTTTAATTCAATATAGAAAAAAAAATTGAATTCCACTATCTTCTAGCCTCTACTGTTTCTGATGTTAGCAATAATATTTATATATTATTCTTTTTCTTTGAATACTTTCAAAATGTTCTTTCTCTTTATCTTTGGTTTTCAGCAGTTTGATATTGCCTAGGTGTGATTTTACGTGGATTTATCCCACTTGGGTTCACTGAACTTCTTATCTGTAAAATTATATTTTCCTCCGAACTTGAGAAATTTTCAGACATTATTTCTTCAAAAATTTTTTCTTCTCTGTTTTCCTGCTCCTTTCCTTTTAGGACTTCAATTGCTTATGTATGTTGGACTTTTTCATATTTCTCCAGTTTCCTGAGGCTCTGTTCTTTTTTTCCCTTAAGGTTTTTTTCTCTCTGTTGTTCAGATTGAATACTTCATTGATATATTTTCAAATCCATTTACTTTTGTCTGTCATCTTAATTTGCTATTAAGCCTGTTCAATGAACTTTCTATTTCATATATTATAATTTTTAGTTTTAGAATTTTCCATTTTGTTCTTTTTTATAGTTTCTTTGCTGAGATATCCTATTTGTTAATACATTACAAGCATATATTCCTTTAAATCTTTGAGCGTAATTATTATAACTGTTTAAGATCCTTGTCTTCCAGTGTCAATATCTATGTCATCTTGAGGTCAGTTGCCACTGATTTCCCTTTCTTTCAAATACAGGTAATATTTTACTTCTTCATATGACCTAAAATTTTTGGATAATACCCTGGACATTGTAAATGATGTTACAGAATTTATGAATTCTGTTATGTTCCTTTGAAGAGTATGGGAATTTTTCTTTATATTACTTTTTAAAGCATACAGTTAATTTGCCTGGATTCAAACTCAAATTCTGTGTCATTTGTGGTGGGCAGTAGCTAGGGTAATTAGATGTCCCAGTATGCCTGAGATTGAGTGTTTCCCAGACCACCCTTGCAGAAGCACAAATTTCTGTTCAGATGGACTGCTCAGAGTGTTATTCATTTAAGCATAGATCAAGGATCAGCTATAGATTTGGATCAGCCCAAGACTTTATACACAAAAAACTCCTCCCTGCCTTCTCCATTCCAGGATTTCTTCTCCTTACTTCCCTCCTAGTTACTGTGCTTACTATGTTTTTTCTTTTTTTAAATATGTTTTTTTTTATCCTCACCCGAGGACATTTTTTTTTCATTTTTTGTTCAGATAGAGTGGGAGGGAGAGAGAGGAAGAGAGAGAGAGAGAAACATCGACGTGAAAGTGACACATTGAGTGGCTGCCACCCGCACGACCAACCAGGGCCGGGGACAAACTGCAACCGAAGTACATGCCCTTAGCGGGAACCGAACCCGGGTCTCTCTGGACCGCAGGCTGACGCTCCAACCGCTGAGCCAAACTGGCCAGGGCTTTAATATGTTTTTATTGATTTCAGAGAGAGAGGAAGGGAGAAACATCCATGAGAGAGAAACACTGATCAGCTGCCTCTTGCATGCCCCCTACTGGGGATTGAGCCTACATCTGGGGCACGTGCCCTGACTGGGAATTGAACCAGCGACCTCTCGGTGCAGGGAATGATGCTCAACCAACTGAGCCACACTGACTTGGGCCTTGCTATGGTTTTTTAAGCCAGTAAAACTGTAGATTATCTACCCAAGTTTTGGTCACCCTGAGGCTAAAGCTGGTGCCTCCACTTGGACAAAAAATTCCATAAAAACAAGTTGGTTTTGTAATTTTCAATGCTTTCAGGTAATAGTTGTGTGTTTTTTTCATAATTTTCCAGAATTCGTAATTGTTATCTGTTGGAAGCTTGGTTCAATAGGAAGTACAAGGCTGGTACAGTATTCTCAAATCAATAAATATGATACACCACATAAACAAAATGAAAGATAAAAACCATATGATCATATCAATAGACACTGAAAAAGCATTTGACAAAATCCAGCACCCATTTCTGATAAAAACGCTCAGCAATGTGGGAATAGAGGGATCATATCTCAAAATAATAAAGACCATATATAAAAAACCTACAACCAACATCATACCCAAGGGCAAAAACTAAAAGCATTTCCCTTAAGAACAGGAACAAGACAGGGATGCCCACTTTTGCCACTCTTATTTAACATAGTACTGGGAGTCTTAGCCACAGCAATTAGACAAAAAGAAAAAATAAAAGGGATCCAAATTGGACAGGAGGAAGTGAAGCTGTCACTACTCACTGACAACATGATATTGTACATAGAAAACCCTAAAGACTCCATCAAAAATCTACTAGATTTAATAAATGAATTTGGCAAAGTAGCAGGATGCAAAATTAACATCCAGAAATCGATGGCATTCTTATACACCACTCAGAAAGGGAAACACTCAGAAAGGGAAACAAAAGAAACAATCCCATTTACCACTGCAACAACAACAACAAAAATATCTAGGAATAAACTTAACCAAGAAGGTAAAAGACCTGTTCTCAGAAAACTACAGGACATTGAAAAAAGAAATAGAAGAAATAAAAAAGTGAAAACATCTACCATGTTCATGGATCGGAAAAATCAACATCATTAAAATGTCCATACTACCCAAAGCAATCTACAGATTCAATACAATCCCAATTAAAGTACCAATGGCATATTTCACAGATCTAGAACAAACACTCCAAAAGTTTATATGGAACCATAAAAGACCCCGAATAGCCACAGCAATTGTGAAAAAGAACAACAAAGTGGGAAGGATCACAACACCAGATATCAAGTTATACTACAAAGCCATCGTAATCAAAACAGCCTGGTACTGGCACAAGATCAGACATATAGATCAATGGAACAGAATAGAGAACCCAGATATCGACCCAAGATAGTATGCACAATTCATATTCAACAAAGGAGGCAAAAGCATGGAATGGAAAAAAGACAGTCTCTTCAATAAATGGTGCTAGGAAAATTGGACAGCTATATGCAAAAAAATGAAACTAGACCACCAATTTACACCATACACAAGAATAAACTCAAAATGGATAAAAGACTTAAATGTAACCTGTGAAACCATAAAAATCCTAGAAGAACATGTAGGCAAAAAAACCTCAGACATCATATATAGTGGAATTTTCACTGACACATCACCTAGGGCAAAAGAAACAAAGGGAAAAAATTAATGGAACGACATCAAAATTAAAAGCTTCTGCATAGCAAAGGAAACCAGCATCAAAATGAAAAGGGAACCCACTCTCTGGGAGAACATATTTGTCAACGATTCATTGGATAAAGGGTTAATATCCAAGATATATAGAGTACTCATACAACTCAACAAAAAGAAGACAAACAATCCAATTTAAAAATGGGCAGAGGACCTGAATAGACACTTCTCTAAACAGGACATACAAAAGGCCAGGAGACATATGAAAAAATGCTCATCATCTCTAATCATCGGAGAGATGCAAATTAAAATGACTATGAGATATCACCTCACACCTGCCAGAATGGCGGCCATCAACAAATCCTCAAACAACAAATGCTGGCGAGGATGTAGAGAAAAGCTCTACACACTGCTGGTGGGAATGCAGACTGGTGTAGCCACTGTGGGAAACAATATGGTGTTTCCTCAAAAAATTAAAAATTGAACTGCCATTTGACCCAGTGATCCCACTTCTTGGAATATATCCTTAGAAGCCTGAATTACCAATCAGAAAGAATATATGCACCCCTTATTTTCACAGCAGCGCTATTTACAATAGCTAAGATCTGGAAATAGCCCAAGTGCCCATCAGTAGGTGAGTGGATAAAAAAACTGTGGTACATTTACACAATGGAATACTAAGCAGCTGTAAGAAAGAGAGATCTCTTACCCTTTGAGATGACATGGAGGGACTTGGAGAGTATTATGTTAAGTGAAATAAGCCAGTCAGAGAAAGATAAGTACCACATGATCTCACTTATTTGTGGAACATAATGAATAAAATAAGCTGTAGACCAAAAGAGATCCAGAATCATGGAAGTAGGGATCAGACTGACAAACCTCAGAGGGATGGGGGTGGGAGGGGAAGGAAGAGATAAACCAAAGAACTTATATGCATATATGTATAACCAATCAACATGGACACTAGGTTGGGGAAGGCAGGAGGGGGTGGGAGTGGGAAAGAGGGGGTCAATGGAGGAAAAAAGGGGACATCTGTAATACAACAAAGTGGGAAGGATTAACACATCAGCATTAGATGTTAGCAGCAAAACATAAAGGCAGGAAAAATACACATATTTTTAAAATAAGAAAAAGGGCAGCCTAGTATGGGTGTTAAAACCCAAGAGAGGTAAGAGGAGTGTCCATGCAAGGAATGGGGGCAGTCTAGGGCAGCCTGCTGGAGACAAACCATCATGAAGAGTGTGCCTATGTGGGGTGAGCAGTCTGAATGAAGTGAGGAGGAATTCTACATAGAGGGCAGAGAGCATGGAAAGTCAGAGCCTGCGCAGGGTGAGGAGGGCATTCAGGCAAGAAAACTGCCTGACTTGGGGTTTTGGAATCTGAAAGGGATGAAGGGGGTATCCAAGCTAAAGGACAAATCAGCATGAGGAGTCAGAGCCTGAGTATAGTAAAGAAGACATTTATGAGGGTGGTCTGGTGTGGAGTTTCAGAGCCTAAACAGGGTGAGCAAGGCACCCACACATGGGACAGTGGGGACTGGCACCATGGAACCAAAATGGAGTGAGGAAAGCTTCTGTGCATGGGAGTGGTCCAGTGCAAAGTGTCAGAACCTGAGTGGGGTGCAGAGGACATCCACATATTAGAGGAAGTCCTGCATATCAGACTCCAAGTAGTTGAAAATTATGTCCACACAGAACAGTGTCCATGGTACAGAATGTCAGAACCCAAATGAGGCAAGGAGAGCACCTGCCCTGAGAAGGATATGGTAGTGGCAATGGATAATTGGTTATATAAAGGAAGATTGATCAAATAAGTAGCAATAATAAGAATAATGAGAGCCAGGTTTTTCTCTGTCAGAGAAGTAACAAATATGAAACTGTGTGGTGCTGTACTGGAAACGGAGGTACTGGCATAAATGCATGGCTTCTACTATATATAAATAGATATAAAATATAAATATAGGTGTAAATGCATATATACATGTATATACGGGATAACATACACATAGTCCCTAGACCTGTCCACTGAGAGCACCTGGGAGCAGTGACACACAACAGCTTCTAGAATCCAGATACTAACTTCTAAATATCTTTCTCCACTGAAAGGACCCAGGCTCATTGGAGAAATGACTGGGTCTAGGGTTAGGGTAGGGAAAGTACAAGATGAGTCTGAAACATTTTGCGTCAGAAAGCAAGGAAGTGTTCACAGAATGAAGAGGAAATGTTAAAAGGGCATAGAAATCATCCTGAATGCATTTCCACTGGCCAAATATGGAACAAGGGAGCATCAAAATAATAATGATAGTATTGGATTATAACCCATTGAAACAAACAGAAATTCATGAGTCCATATTGACATTAATAAGTAAGTGAATAAGTTAAAAGTCTGAAGACAAATGAAATATTTATATAGTTTCAAAGGGCTTCTCCCCAAAATACTTATAACAAAGATTAAAAGAGTAACCATAAAATGGAGAACTGGTAAACACCACTGTAATTGAGCAGTGATCATCATTAGTAATAGGACAATGAAAATTATGTGCCACCTGATAATGAAGAGAACAGTGCATCACTTCTGTGATATTCCTACCAAATATGCATAACATGAATCTATCTATGAGAAAACAAACTAAACTCTACCTAGGGGACAGTTTACAAAATAACTGGCATGTAACCCTCAAAAGTGTCAAGGTCATGAAAGACTGAGGAACTGTTCCAGATTGAAAGAGAGCAAAGAGTTATGACTAAATACAATGTGTGATTCGGAGCTGAATCCGCTTACAGTAAAGGACTTTAGAGAAACAATTGGAGAAATCTAAATGGGGTCCAAGCAGTCGATGTGTCTCTCTCACATTGATGTTTCTCTCTCTCTCTTCCCTCCTCTCTCCCTCCCGCTCTATCTGAAGATAAATGTAAAAATGTCCTTGGGTGAGGATAAAAAAAAAAAAAGTAAAAATGTCACTTTAAAAAATAATAATAATAAAATAAATAAATAAATAAATAAATGGGGTCCAAGGATTAAATGATAGTAATGTATCAGTGTTAATTTCCTGATTTTGATGGTTGTTTTGTAGGAAAAGGTAAAACATACATAATAAAGTATTCAAGGGTGATAGGGTATCATGTCAGCAACTTATTCTCAAATTTTCCGGAAAAAATAGTTTTTTGTACTGTATTGCAACTTTTCTGTAAGTTTGATAGTGTTTTTTTAAAAGTAAAAAAAAAAAAAAAAAAAAAAGCTACCTGTGAAACTTTTAATTGCATACTAAAGGGATTCTTAACAGAAAAAAAAAAAAAAAGAAACCTAGCTCAAAGGTTTCACATTAGCAACCTTCATGTGAAAACATCTTCTAGTTACTACAGAGCAAGATGTCTTTTGATTTGGTGACCCAAAGGAGAAAGGTCCTGGTCCCCTGAACCTTTTAAACCCTCTGACAATGACATTTAAATAGCTCTCAATTCTTTTTGAAGAGGCCTTTTTGTGCTGTAAATAACATCCAGAAGTAACTGAGTGCAGTTTCTAAGAGAAGATTCTGACTACCTTAGTATTCAGAACTTAAAGGAGACATTAAAACCATGTATAATCAGGCTACATGCATGTTCTTCTTAGGAATTAAAAAATACTTAAAACACAAGGACAAAGTAGACTGAAGTACATTTTCTCCCCCTGAACTTAAGGTCTTTATAAAAACATGAAGCCCAGTAGTAGGTAGATGGTAGAGGAATTCACAACTGAAGACCAGAAACCTGTCAAATATTTCTAAGTGCAGCAAAAACTTTTCAGTTTTTAATAGACCATTTTGTATATCTTATACTTCAGTCAAAAACAAAAAACAAAAAAAACCTCAAAAAGTTTTCAATTGATGGGATCTAACGGAGTCTTTCAATGTGTTGGCAGTCAACATAGCTTTAAAATATTTTCCAAAAGAATGCTCTGGACATATGAAGAAATGCTCAACATCACTAATCATCAGAGAGATGCAAATTAAAACAACAATGAGGTATCACCTCACACCTGTCAGAGTAGCCGCCATCAACAAAGCATCAAACAAGTGTTGGCGAGGGTGTGGAGAAAAGGGGACTCTAGTACACTGCTGGTGGGAATGCAGACTGGTGCAGCCACTATGGAAAACACTATGGTGTTACCTCAAAAAATTAAAAATTGAATTACCATTTGACCCAGTGATCCCAATCCTAAGAATATACCCTAAGAAGCCTGAAACACCAATCAGAAAGAATATATGTACCCCCATGTTCATAGCAGCGCTATTTACAATAGCTAAGATCTGGAAACAGCCCAAGTGGCCATCAGTAGACGAATGGATAAAAAAGCTGTGGTACATATACACAATGGAGTACTATGCAGCTGTAAGAAAGAAAGATCTCTTATCCTTTGCGACGACATGGGAGGACCTGGAAACTATTATCCTAAGTGAAACAAGCCAAGCAGAGAAAGACAAATATCATATGATCTCACTTATTTCTGGAATATAATGAACATAACAGTGTGAGGAACAGGGTAGTCCTAGAGACGTGGAAGTAGGGTACAGACTGACAATTGCCAGAAGAGGGAGGGGAGCGATGAACCACAGAACTTGTACGCATGTACTCATAACCAACGGACATGGACAACAAAAATGGGGACGGGGCAGGGAGGGAGGGGGAGGAGGGTGACAATGGGAGAAAAAGGAGAAACATCTGTAACAACAACAAAAAAACAAAACAAAACAAAAACAAAAAATAAATATATAAAAGTTAAAACAAACAAACAAAAATCAAAACAAAACAAAAGAATGCTCTGGAAAGCTAAGAAGGAAAGGCCTGTGTATTGCTTTTGATAGAAATACAGTTTCCTGTATTGGTATTTATACATATCTGGTACAGATGATGGAAGAATTGCAAAGTGGTTTAATTTTGTTGAAAAAGAAATATCAATTGTCTACATCTCTCCTGTTACTTGAATAGGTAAAGCTTGTTCCTGCTTCAGGACCTTTGCATTTACCTTTTACTCTTAACAGAATGCTCTTCCCCCAGGTAGCTACCTGGCCCACTTCCTCTCTTCATTCAGGTGTGTGCTCAAAAGTCACCTTACCAAACAAGCTTTACCAAACTACCCTATATAAAATGTCATCCTCTGTTGTTACTTTTCTCTTACCTTGCTTTATTTTCTTTATAAAATTTCTTCATTGTCATCATCTGACATATTTTTGGTCATTTTTGTTTTTATCTGTCTCCCCTCACCAGAATGTAAGGTCCATGAGAACAGGGATGTTATCTGCATTTTTTATTGCTATTTTGCTGTGTCTTTAGCTCCCAAAAGAGTGCCCATTCATGATGGACATATATCTCTACCATGAATTCTTACATCTCTTGATCCTCATGAACACTCTAGATCAAGGTTCTGCAAACTAAGGCTTACCATGTGTTTTTTGTGTGGCCTGTGAACTAAGGATGGTTTTTATACTTTTAAGTGGCTAGAAAAAAATCAGAAGAATATTGTTTTGTGCCACTTGAAAGCGACATAAAGTTCAATTTCAGTGTCCATAAATAAAGTTATATTGTAAACACAGCCAAACTCATTCACTTACATGTTGTCTATAGCTACTTTCATACTTCAATGGCAAAGTTGAGTAGTTTCGACAGAGAATATATGACTTGCACTGCCTAAAACATTCAGTATCTGGTCCTTTACAGAAAAAGTTTGCCATTATTAATCCAAATCTAATTCAAATACTGTGTTGTCTAATAAAGTAGTTACTAGGCACTTGTGGTATTTAAGTTTAAATTTAAATTAACTAAAATTAAAAATGTAGTTTCTCAGTCACATCAGCCACATTTCAAGTACTCAAAGAACATGTAGCTAGTGGCTACCTATTGGACAGCAAAAAGAACATTTCGATCATTTCAGAAAGGTTTACCAAACAGCACTGTTTTAGATGTTAGAATATCTCACTGCTGCTTGGAATACCACTGTGAAGCTATCACTTTAAAACAAACATGAAACTCTGGATTAGGAAATAAAAGTAAATCAAATCATGTAAAAAATTAAATATCAACCAAAATTTTAAAGATACTATACCAGGAAACAGTTTAACAATGACCATCTTATATCAATAGTTCCAAAATTTTTATAATTGGAATTTTAGGAAAAAGTTGTGATTTCCATTAATGCCATTACCAAAGTTATAAAGCATCTAGACAGCATCTTGCATACAAAGTATTTTATAAATGTGACTGATTGACAGTCTTTGCAGAGAGTCACCATGGTTTCCTGCTTCAACAGTGCTTGGACAAATCTGGCACTTGACCCATCCCAGCCAGCCGCCCAGATCCAGCCTTCTGCCACCTCCTCACAGTGCCCTCGGACAGCCCCAATGCTCCCACCACCGCTCCAGTGTCATGCAGCCGCCTCTCCTTAACAGTCACCATGACCACCTGTCTACTACCAGCACTCGGAGGCTGCCATCAACCACCAGATCTACCTGAAGCTCTATGCTTCCTACGTCTACCTGTCCATGTCTTTCTACTTTGACCGCAATGATGTGGCTTTGAAGAACTTTGCCAAATATTTTCTTCACCAATCTCATGAGGAGAGGGAACATGTTGAGAACTGAAGAAGCTGCAGAACCAACGAGGTGGCCAAATCTTCCTTCAGGATATCAAGAAACCAGACCGTGACGACTGGGACAATGGGCTGAATGCAATGGAGTGTGCATTACACTCGGGAAAAAAATGTAAATCAGTCACTACTGGACTTGCACAAACTGGCCACTGACAAAAATGACTGACCCTCACCTGTGTGACTTCACTGAGACTCTACCTGAATGAGTAGGTGAAATCCATCAAAGCATTGGGTGACCACCTAACTAATTTGCATAAGTTGGGGTCCCTTGAAAATGGCCTGGCAGAGCATCTCTTTGACAAGCATACCCTGGGAGACAGTGATGAGAGCTAGGTCTCAGGCTGGCGTCCCACAGCCATGGGGGTGACTTCCCCGGTCACCAAAGCAGTATGTGTATGTTGGAGTTACCTTTACCTTTTCTATATCTTGTACCAAATCATCCACTTACATCTTTGCATTTGTACCATTCCTTCAAATAAAGTAATCTGGTACCCCTCCAATTTGTGACTGATTGAAAAATTAATGTGACTTTTCAAACGGTAAAAAACATCCAGATAAAATATTTTTAAATGTACTTATATATATGTGTGTACAAATATATATGTGGCATTGTGTTTCCATTAGGATTTTTTGGTATCACTACGTAAAACAAATTTTCTTATCTCATTTAAAAGCCAAAATTATAAACCAGCAGAAAACCCTAGTTAACACTCATTCGTATCAGGTGCCCTCCTGCCCTTCCCACAACTACTCAATCTAATATTTTTTAAGGTTTAATTAAATCATTAGTGTTTCCCATTGACACCTTACCTCTTAAATAACAAATCCTGTAAAAGGCTAACTATTTTATTGCTGAGATAGCTGACAAATACATTGGACTGTGAACGTTAAAGGCTATTTCTTTTGTAGCTTTCCAAAGCACTTCATAAATTCAAAGCTTTACTAGCCATCTTACAATATTTTCTGCCAGTACTGAAAATAAGCCTTCATCACATGCTTACTGAGAGATGACAATTTCAAACTTGTTTTTATTCCTTCAGATTCTTTTTTCATTGACAAAGATGTCATTTTTTAAAAATTTCACTAGTTAAAATTTTTGTTGTGATACCAATATTTTTCTCAGAGATGCTAGCATTTTATGTGCTGCAAAATTAAAGGGAGTAGATTACAACTAAATTTTTAACTTGGAAATGGCAGGAGTCTGGTTAATTGAGATTTCATCAAAATTCACATGTGAATGTTTTTACCTCTCTGCTCTAATATAAACTATCTATTAACAAAACCAAATATTTACATTAGCAACAAAATTTGTAACCATATTTTTAACTTGAATGGTTATGAATTTCTCTTCATTTTGATACTATTAAGTAATTATTAAACTGAGAATACAAGCTAACAAAATTATACTTTAAGTTTCAGAGATCAGATTTCCACTGGCTGTTTTGTTTTCCCAGTAGGAAGTATAGGTGCTAAAGGAGAGAAAAATGTCAAATCTCAGAAAGACTCCTGCACTGACTTTGCCAGGTGCCAGCAGCACTGGTACCTGTCACCTGTCGGCTGCCAGAAAACTGTCTCTAATGTTGACATTCCTTTTTATCTTCATAGCAGTAAACCAACTCCCCTATCCCCATGCCTCTTATAGCTTCTTTTATCTAAAAAGATACTTTTACTTTTTAAACAAAAGCTTTGAAAACTGAGTCACTCAGTACAAAAATGTATTCACAACTGCAACGTTAACACTCGGGACAGAAGTGTTAGTTACTATTTCTGAAAGGTCCTTCATCTTTTCTTTTTATTACTACTGCATATAATCAATTCCTGGAACCTTGGCATCACAAGAACAATTCTGTATAATGAAAAATGATCCCTAAAACTGATGTAATTAGAATATTAGAAATGGAGTGGGTATCTTAACTAGATTAAGTGACCTTCCTCTGCCACCTGATGCTTGAATTTCCTCCAATATCTCCCTGTTTGGGCTGTACAGCCTCTGCTTAGACATTTCCAATAATACAGAAGTTATTCCTTTCCATTTCAGAAAACTCGAATGGTTAAAAAAGTACCTCCTTAAATGTAGCTGAACTCAAATTTCCTGAAATGTCCATTTCAGGTCCTTGTTCAGCTTCCTGGGAACATGTAAGTTATTACTCAGATGCTACCATTCAGTTCCCTAACCATGGTGACAGCTTTCTTCTGAACCTGCTTTTGTTTGTTTGTAGTCCTCCAAAAAGATGGCATCAAGCTCCTAGCCTAGTAGTGCAAATGAAATTTCATATTATCTCATAGCATTTCTGGAAGATAAACAGGTATAATGGCATTTATTATTCTCCCCACTTTGCAGAAAAAATTCAAGACAAAGAATGACAAAAAATATATATAGTCACCTAATTGCCCAAGGGTACAATGTCAGTGACACATTAAGGAGAGAAGCAGGATTAGTTTCTTGAGTTTTACCTTTGTTTCAAAGAATTTAAATAATGTTTTAATTAAAGTGCTTTCCTATATAGATTATAGATCTTAGAAGAAGGTCAGAAATAGAAGAGATTTTAAACCCAAATAATTTCAAATACCTCAAATGACTATGATTGAAGGGAAAGGAAGGCACAAAAACAAGGAGCATGCCTTAAAATGAGAGTAATCCCTCCAACCATGAAAGACTTCCTTTTCTTTCTTCCTTGGATTAAGGTAAAGGTTAAGAAATAATCAAGACTACTTTCTTTTTTTTTTTAGTTATTAGAATATTTTAAATCTTTTTTTTATTAATTTATTTTTGTTACAGATGTTTCTCCTTTTTTCCCCATTGACACCCTCCTCCCCATCCCCCCACCCCGTCCCCAGCCCTGTTGTCCATGTCCATCAGTTATGCATACATGCGCATAAGTTCTGTGGTTTATCTCTTCCCTCCCCCCCACCCCCTCTTCTGAGGGGGTGTCAGTCTATACCCTACTTCCACATCTCTGGGTCTACCCTGTTCCTCAGACTGTTATGTTCATTATATTCCACAAATAAGTGAGATCATGTGATATTTGTCTTTCTCTGCTTGGCTTGTTTCGCTTAGGATAATACTCTCGAGGTCCCTCCATGTCGCAAGACTACTTTCTAAGGACACCAAATCAAATACAGCCTATGTTACCATTCCAATTCTTCCTACCTAACCTTTTTTAAAAATAAAGTATTCCATTTTCCCCCTAGATTAAATGTCTAATGAAGAAATTATAGACTGTGGAGCACAGGCTTAAAACAACAAATTTAACATCTAGGGTTATTTTCCCTTGAAAGGACAGATACTCTGAAATTGTAGACAAATATACTTCAATTTTACTATGGATATCAATGCCACTAAATGAACATAGGGAGAAAGGGAAGGAAGTGTATTTCATGTCATTACTACTTTTATTTTATTCTATTATTTTATTATTTTATTTTTCTTATCCTCACCCGAGGACATTTTTTGCATTTATCTTCAGATAGAGCGGGAGGGAGAGAGGGAGGAAGAGAGAGAGAGAAACATCGACGTGAAAGAGACACATCGAGTGGTTGCCACCCACACGACCTCAACCGGGGCTGGGGACAAACTGTGCCCTTAGTGGAACTGAACCGGGACTCTCTGGTCCGTGGGCCGACGCTCTAACCGCTGAGCCAAACCGGCCAGGGCAGATTTCTTGAAGAGGACATAAAATGCACTTAATCCCCAAAGAGGTAAATTTGATAAATTAGTCTTTATTAAAATTAAGAATTCTAGTTATCAAATAGATTAAGAAAATAAATAAGCAAGTTACAGACTGGAAGGAAATATTTATAATACACTTTTGACAAAGTACACATTCCCAAAATATTTTTTAAATGCCTACAAAACCAATTAAAAATACAAACAACCCAACTTTTAAAAAATGCACAGAGCCCTGGCCACTTTGGCTCAGCAGTTAGAGCATCGGCTCTCAAACTGAAGGGTCACAGGTTTGATTGCCGGTCAAGGGTACGTACTTGGGTTGCAGGTTTGATCCCTGGCCCTGGTCAAGGTTGTGGGGGAGGCTACCAATTGATGTGTCTCTCTCATATCAATGTTTCTCTTCCTCTCCCTATCCCTCCCTCCCTTCCACGCTATCTAAAAATCAATGGAAAAATAATCCTTGCATGAGGATTAACAAAAAAATAAAATAAAATAAATTTTATTCTTCAGGAAAGAGGATATCCAAATGGCCAATAAACATATGAAAAGGTAGTCAACATCATTATTCATCAGGAAAATGCAAATTAAAGCCACAATGAAATACCATTACACACCCACCAAAATGGCTAAAATTAAAAAGACTTACTGACAATAGCAAATGTTGGCAAGATGTGGAACTGGAACTCTCAGACATTGTTAGTGGGAGAGTAAACTGGCTCAATCACCTTGGAAACTGTTTGGCAGTATGTATTAAAGCTAAATATACACCTACCCTATGACCCAGAAATGCTAGTCCTAGATCTATACCCAAGAGAAATGAATGCATATATCCACCAAAAGACATGCATAAGAATTTTCATAATACAAACACTGGAAACAATCAAATGTCCATCAACCAGGAGAATGAATAAACAAATTATGGTATATTCATACTAGTTAACAAATGAGAATGAACTACTAATAAGCTTACAAAATGAATGGATCACAAGAGTATGCTGAGTAAAAAGAAGCCAGATACTTAAAAAGCACATACTGTATGATTCCATTTATATGAAATTCAAGAACAGGAAAACTGATCTATGATGATATAAGTCTAAATAGTGGTTAACTTGGGGCAAAGGGGGGTATATTAATTATAAATGGGCACAAGGGAACCTTCTGGTGTGATGCAAGATGTTCCTTCTCTTGATCTGGAAGGTGTGCATATAAGTAAAAATTAACCAAGCTACATACATAAGACATGTACTTATTATATAAGTTATTCCTTAATTTTTAAAATATCTATTGAACACTCAAACATTCTCACATATCTAAAAATCCAAACCTTGGAAGTGTAATCAGAGCAGTATGTTCCAATTCTTGCAAAAAGTTTAAATTTCAAGGGTTTTTCATGATTCTTCTATAGTCTTTATAGATTATATCTACACTAAC
Source organism: Tadarida brasiliensis (assembly GCA_030848825.1). Classification (NCBI taxonomy): domain Eukaryota; kingdom Metazoa; phylum Chordata; class Mammalia; order Chiroptera; family Molossidae; genus Tadarida; species Tadarida brasiliensis. Next base: position 38,577,056 of record CM061273.1, on the reverse strand, counting down.
CATCCACTGACACCATTTATCTTAAAAATTCTCATGGTTAGGAAATTGATTTACATGTCATGTGACAAATATGAAGATAGTTTCAGTGATAGCTAATTCCCCAAACTTCCTTGAGAATTGAGATTTCAAGATATTTTGTCATGTGATTTTTTGGGGGAGGGGTCTTTGGGTTTTTTTTCAATAAACATAGGCTACAGGTAGTCTGCCATTCATCTTTGGAAAACAAAAACAAACAAAATCTCTCTTTTTTTTTTTTTATCCTCACCTGAGGACATTTTTTCATTTTTTGTTCAGATAGAGTGGGAGGGAGAGAGGGGAAGAGAGAGAGAGAGAAACATCGACGTGAAAGGGACACATCGAGTGGCTGTCACCCGCACGACCAACCAGGGCCGGGGACAAACTGCAACCAAGGTACATGCCCTTAGCGGGAACCGCACCTGGGTCTCTCTGGACTGCAGTCCGATGCTCTAACCGCTGAGCCAAACCGGCCAGGGCCAAACAAAATCTCTTGATTCACATTTCTCTCCAGCACCAGACCCAATTATTTCTCTGCTTATCACCTTCTCGCTAAACTTCTGGGGGGGGGGGGGATGGTCTGTATCAAATGTTTCTGCTTCCTCTATTCCCATTCCTGCTGTAACCACTTCAATTTGGTTTCCATCCCCACCACTCCACAAAAACCATTTTTGTTAAGGTCACTAGCAGGTTTTATGTTGCCAAAACCAACCCACACTTTTTGTCCTCACCTTATTTGATTTTTCAGCAACATTTAACATAGCTGACCACCCACTCCTTCGTGGAACACTCCTCTCTAGAATTCCATTACACCATACTCTGCAGATTTTCCTCCTGTCTTGCCCTGCTGCTCTTTCTCTTTTGCAGTCTTCTTCTCCTCTACCTGACAACCTAAATAAGGTGTTTCTCAGCCCTGGCCAGTTTGGCTCAGCGGTTAGAGCGTGGGCCCGTGGACCAATGAGTCATGGGTTCGATTCCGACTAAGGGCACATACCTCGGTTGCAATTCGTCCTCGGCTCTGGTTGGAGTCATGGGGGAGGCAGCCACTTGATGTGTCCCTTTCACGTCGATGTTTCTCTCTCTCTCTCTCTCTCTCTCTCTCTCTCTCTCATTCCTTTCTCTCCCTCCCACTCTATCTGAACAAAAATGGGGGGGAAAAGTCCTCGGGTGAGGATAAAAAAATAGATAAATAAAGACGTTTCTCAGACCTCAATTCTGAGCCCCATTCTCACAACACATGCTCTCTGTAGGTGATGCCATTCATTACCATGGCGTTAAGAATCTTGTACATGCTGATAGGATAACCACATTTCTGTCTCTAGCCTGACCTCTTATTTAGAGGAGAAGTTCACCAACCCTGCTCCTACTATTATTCTCTACGTTAGCACTCTTTTTATTTCCTTCATAATACATAGCACAGTTTTTAAAATTTTTTTAATTAATTTTTTTTTTTTATCCTCACCTGAGGACATTTTTGCGTTTATCTTGAAATAGAGATGGAGGGAGAGAGGGAGGAAGAGAGACAGAGATACATAGGTGTGAGAGAGACACATCGACTAGTTGCCACCCACACAACCCCAACCGGGGCCGGGGACAAACTGCAACCAAAGTACGTGCCCTTAGCGGGAACCGAACCTGGGACTCTCCAGTCCGCGGGCCAACGCTCTAACCGCTGAGCCAAACCAGCCAGGGCCATAGCATAGTTTTGTTTCTTTTGTTACTTATTTGTCTGGGGGCCTGTTTTTCTTACCTGACTATAAATTCCATGACAGCAAAAGCATTGTCCTTCTTGTTCACCACTATATTGCCAATATTTTTGCATACATGGCACATAACAGGTATTCAATAAATATTTTTTGAATAAAAAATGAATGAAGACTTTGCCCTGGCCGGTTTGGCTCAGCGGTTAGAGCGTCGGCCTGCGGTCCAGAGAGACCCGGGTTCGGTTCCCGCTAAGGGCACGTACCTTGGTTGCGGTTTGTCCCCGGCCCTGGTTGGTCGTGCGGGTGGCAGCCACTCGATGTGTCCCTTTCACGTCGAT